>APFE030145349.1:95743-194233 GCA_000404065.3 Pinus taeda | reverse complement strand
ATATATCTATATATATAAACTGCAGATTCTAAATTATCTTTTACCCCATTACTGTGTTTAATAATTACATATGACTAGTAATGGAGAAAGCAAATGCAACAGCTAAAGCTATATCATTCAGCCATGAAATTTGCTTTTGTGGATGCAATCCTCCAAGAAGACTTAGAACAAAAGTTCTGACCCTTTTAAAGGCAATGAATAAGTGGCACTCTAAGGTATGTCTGCCTAAAACTATATATTTCTTGTAAACCTACGCTATATGGTTTAGCCATAGTTTTTTAGAATATAAATTCTAACTGTTATTGTGCAAAAAAGAGCAAGTTTAACACAAAGAAACTTTATAGAAGATTGTGTGTTCGTATAATATGTTAGAACCTAAAAGGTATTGATCAAATCAAAATGATAGGTCTTAAATATAAGTCTTTTCTTTAGTTTAATAACCATTTTGGGGAAAAGAAAGCATCTTCTAGTACAAAAAATTTTGGAAAATAAATGTCTTGAGCTAAATAGGTGTGCACCAAAATATGCAGAATCCGGTGAAGGGTATGATATAGTGTATCTTAATTGCAGATTGCAGCCCATTTCTTGTTGTAATGGATTAAAATCTTTTCATTAATGGAACCATTGTTTTGAAAACAAGTACATCTGGCCAATAAAGTAATGGTTCATTGTTAAATCAACCGAGTGCTAAGCCATCCTTCAGGACCCCGTTCTCACTATGATCTGCCGCACTTCCATCAGATGAATTTAAAAAAGGATAAGACCATATGAAAAATGCATGAAATTTTGATGGAATAACCTTCAAACCTGGCACATAAGCTAAAGGAAGCCTCTCTTTGCACTGCAGCCCCTAGAGGCATGTTTCTGTGAAGCATTCCAATATATATATATATATATATAGAAATTGCAGATACTAAATTATCTTTTACCCCATTACTGGGTTTAATAATTACATATGACCAGTAATGGAATCCTCCGAGAAGACTTAGAACAAAAGTTATGGCCTTTTAAAGGCACCGAATAAGTGGCTACTAGAAAAATTGAGCATAAAGAACAATTCTAAACCTTGGAAATACTTCAACGTATTCAAAAAAGCTTGTCTCATCTGATGTCCTCCCTTTTTTGAGGTTAGAGACATGAATTAAATGCCACACACACACATATATCTTCTATCTTAGTCGAAGAGGTTAGTTCAGTTGGCCATGGCCAATGTTTTTAGGCATTTAGCTATTTTTGTGATAGTAGGTGCCAGATTAAAGCCTTTTTTATCAGGTGTACTAGTCTATGTTGATGGGTTTATCAAGAATGCCATCCAAAATGTGACAAATCTTTCCTCAGGTTCATATTAGGTTTTTCTTGGAAAAATATATAGATAAATACCTCAGGCTATCAAAACAGTGCCAGAACAAGAAAAATATAACTAATCACATAGTCTAGAAATCATTATGTTATTAGACAATGTATCTATTCTATAACATAATTTCTTAAAGTCATAAGAGTCGATCAAATATACAAATAGTTACATAGAAGGTGTTCAGCCTAACATCTAGTATAGTAGTATTAGAAAACCAAAACAAATATAACAAATCACATAGATGTGAGTCATTAACAACCAATAATTACAAAAATGTGTATCACTGTAGTGGAATAAAGCAATTCCCATATATGTGATTTTAATCACAGATGGGCACACAATCACAAAGAAACAACCCAATGGAATAGATACAACCGATAGGTACTCAAAGGGTATCCGATAAAGCATCCATTTACTAACGGATCATTGCAGACTTGCAGTAATTTTGTCATAAGGCTGTCAAAAAGCATCCATTATATTAACGGAGCATTGCAGACTTGCAGTAATTCTGTCATAAGGCTGCAAGGGTTCTCCTTTTTTTAAGGGGTAAAGTAAAAGAGTAGTTTTTATGGAAGAGTTCAGATATTTCTTCGGTCAATTTATAAAATTTCATAAGACCAACGAGGAGAGTAAAATCTTCAATTGCACCTGAACATGCATAGAACAGTCAACAAAGATATGCCTCATAGGGTTGACCTAAATTTGAAAGGATCTCAATGAACCCGGCCAGATGACTATGGAAGTACAATCTTCAAATGCAGAATCTGCCAAGATGCAGGGCGTCTAATGACTGCCTGCACAAGGACTACCCTAGATGCATGAAAGACGCTGGCAAAACAAGTACTGAAATGCCCGAGATCCTCCAAGGTGCTGGGGGTGATTATTGTGGGGTGATTCTGAATGAAGGAACATCAACAAAGTATAATGCATCGCCATGAGTCTGTAGAAGTCAACTCATGCAGGATGTGCTATGAGAGGGCTTCAACATTCCCTAGGCATTTCAATCAACAGTTACATCGTGCATTACATTTGCCATTGAAGCATTCACTTCCCCACATTGAAGCATATAAACTTATGATATTCATCTGACAGATAACTCTGTGGATTTCTGATAAGGTCATACAACACCAAAAGCTAAAATCTAGGCCCAACGCTTTGAAAGTTATCTTTGAAGGATCCTATAGCCCCAAGTAGACCATGTCATCCATCTCACTGTATGAACGAGGCAATAGTGAGATTGGATTCGCAATGCATCCACTACCATCTTGTTGATGGGCTGACTGAGAATGTTGAGAATGTTACAATAAGCCAAGGAAATTCCCAAACAAATTCTTAACTGGAGAATATTTTGGCTAAGACAATAGCTATCAATTAACATAGTTCGATTGAGTTGCTTGAGAGCATCACTCTCCTGATTAAAGAAAAAGAATTCTGAAGGAGCACAACTCAGTGTTAAGATCCCTGTGCAAACTGATTTCCAAGCCGAGGCATATCTTGAAATCTTAAATTTAAGTGTTGTACCAGACAGGGTTTACCATGATGTAAGAAGTGGATCAGGTGAGGTAGTGAATGGTGTGATAGTTGAAGACCTCATACTCATCTTTCTATCAATCTGTTGTGACAACATACATGAAGTTACAGGTCTGGCCCTTAATAACATTGGTAGAAAACATACAGTAAATGAATCCCCTCTTCTCCACCATCTTTCTGTTACATGCTTTAAAGGAGGAAACCAGTTTCACTCCAACCAATACAAGGATCTGCAGTGACAACATTTGTGCCTTTGAAATGTTTTTGAAGAGCTCTACATATGCTATAGGAACTGGTAGGGCCAACCTAGAAATTTGAATGTTTTCTCCCCTTTGTTTAAAGCATTTGGCAGTTAACAACAATTCTATGCAAAGTGAATCAGTGTTGGACTATAAGGCCGCAGGAGGGTCAAAGTAAATTTTTGTTTGGCAGCTGAAGCGGGTTGGAGGGTAAGGATAGATAAGGTAACAAAAACAATAGCACAACCAATCCAGGATCATTCAAACTATTTGGTGGTAGAAAGTTCTAACCAAGGGTTACCAGAAGTAAAGAGGGTCCCCCTTGATCTTTTAAGAGGTAGCGGTTTCAAACTTGGAACAACCTAACAGGGCATGTTGAATTGTTGAAAGTAGGAGAAGGTTATTCGAACCTTTGTGGCACGACAACCAACGCAACTGTTACAAGAAGGATTTCCCATCACAAGTGGAACTTGGAGCAATGGTAACATAACAGTTATCCGGTAGTTAGAAATTAGTCTAGTAACCAGTTATAGTTAGAAGATCAGATTATAGAATTTTAACATCGCACTCAAAGTATATTGGTGGTCGATTTACTACTATGTGGGAAATTAACCCTATCTTTTGTGGTTTTGCTATAGAATCATTTAGAGCGCAGTGGGATCCAAAAAGTTGAGAAAACGAAAATAAGACCCGGTTAGATTAGAAGACAACCAAAAGGAAAGCAACCAAAATTATAGAAGACCAGATTTGAGAAGAGGAAAATTATAGAAGACCAGGAGAACAAAACCAACCACAGCCGAATTTGTGAAAAAAAGAAATGAAGAAGACCACAGAACATCAAGATCCCTTTGCCAAATCCTCCACAATGGAAAGTGGATACAAAAATCGATTCAAACAAGGAGCAAAAAGCAATGTTTCGTTGAGGGTTTTGTTTTAGCAGAATGGACATGCCTTATACATGGCTTGTAAGCCAAAGGAAGCCATACTATGCAGTGCAGCTCCTGAGGACATGCATCGTATACAACTTCCTTTTCCCCTTCTTTGCAGGGGAAAGCTACAAGTCTATACTGTCGATGGCTTCCACAGTGCAACAGTGGCGGCAACATTTTCTCCTTACCCCGGAAGTGAACCAGGTCATTCTTGTGGCCATATTTCCTCTTAGTCGCCAGGCTTCTCCATCGCTTACCTCGCATTTTCTCGTTTCTTTACATAGGACATTTAAAACAAAAGGTATATTATTTGGTTCAAATTTCTTTGGATATTTGATCAGTTATAGTTTCTTCTTCTGTAGCGATAAAATTTACAAAGCTTTGCTAGGGTAATTTATATAATACAGCCAGGAATCAGGAAAAACCAGGAAAAAGAAAGAGAATGGGATCAGAAAACCCATTTTTGAGAGCACTAACCTGCAATTTAAACAGAACAGAGGAATTCTGAGAACCTAGGAACCTGGGAACCTGGGCGAACAATTTCTGAACAGGGAAACAGAGAGTTGTACCTGCCATTGAAAAACCCATGTGAGAACAAAACACTGGACTAAAATTAAAACGTTGGAAGCAAAATGAGAGAGAATGGAGAGAATGGGATTAAAAAACCCATTTTTGAGAGCACTGACCTGAAAATTGAGCAGGAACAATTACTGAACAGTAAAACGGAGGTGTAAACAGTGTATACTTAAGCACCTGAGTGAACAATTTCTGAAGAGTAAAATGGAGGTGTAAACAGTGTATATGGAACAACAGAGGGCTAGGTCGCGCACAACAGATTGCACAACAAAAACGGGACACATTATTGCAGTAGTAAGTGGAAAAGCACAAAAACATTATTTCAGAGGGTGTGGAAGAGAACATGAAGAGTAGAAAACTGACGAATATGGAAGAAGAGCAGGAAACGGTCTCCGAAATTAGAGGTCAAGCGGAGACTTGTTGTTGAACGGGGCGTTCTTTGTTCCGTTGGGTGCGGGCGTATCGTCCAGCTATGCGAAGGCTTCCAGTCTGTCAGCGAGGCCATTGTCTCTTGTGGCCTCCCTCACAGGCAACGTCGGCGTTCTTCCCTCCAACCTCGGCATCCATGAATACCTCCGCCCCTTCCTTGCAGGGAGGCTGATACGCAGGTGCTGACGTGTTGTAGAAAAGTCGTTTGCCTGAACAATTTCTATCGAGAGGCCTAATACGAAAAAAATTTGCCCGCTGAATGTGGACGAGACGTGTCAACCTTAGAGACAAAAGTACGACGAAAGTCTCGAGTACAACGCTGATTTCCAATTCTTATTATAAACTTCGAATTTAGTTATGAACTTAAAAATTAGTTATGAGCATGCATTCAACAATGGGCTCTATTTTTAACAAGATGATCTTCCAACTCTTTTATACCTTCGGTGTATCTTTGCACCTTTAGGGGCAGTTGATAGCTTTTCTCATTGTTCCCTGTACTTTTTCCTAGGAAAGTATCCATAGGTTGTTACGTTCCTAGAGCCATTTCTTTTGCTGCTGCTCAATCTCTTTGTTCCTTGTTTTTCTTCGTTCCCACTTTTTTTTTTTTTATTTTCAGTGTTTGGGAATGCTTCCTTTCCTTGTTTTCTGGTTACAATTTTGTCTACTGAGGGAGGAGGAGAGTGGTGGGCGTTTGAGATTAGGGAGACAAACTTAGTTATAGGGTATGACCTCTTTGGGTTTGATTTCATCTCAGCCTAATTTTTACATTTTATTGGTCGTCGTCCTCACATGCTCATAAGTGGATTATAATGAAAAATAAATAGACCTTAACAAAAATGAGGAATCTTGTCTTGTACCATGTAATGCCTTATAGAGTCTTACAAATATTTTAAGTTTGAAAAAGCAATAGAGAGGAATTCATGTCCTATCTTTGTGACTGCCATGATGTGCCTTCTAGAGTCTTCCATAATTAGATTTAATTTTTGGAGGGGGTTGCACCTTGTCATCATACTCCCACAATAGGAAATATTAATGATCTCCTGAACATGTGCCTTCATTGCTTCATATCATTCATCATCAACCCTAATTTTCTTTCTCCTCATGTATCATTGAGCTTATGCTCATACTCAACAATGAGCTATAACCCACCCTCCATTAATACCTCACCAAGCTCTCTCCTTTGGCTTGGTATTTTGGTATCACAAGTTCACCTCCTCTAGTACCTATCAAGCTCCTCTACTCCTTTGCATGTTGCATTTTTCTTACCTCTCATTAAAATTCTACCCACATTCGCAAATGTGGAATTTCCTTAACAACATCCACCCCACCACAACTCGAAGTCATTCTCTCCTTCTACAACATGTAGGAAATATTTCCCTGCTCTAATACCACTTGATGATGACTGATTCTATGGGTCTGATAAATTTGACCCCTACTGATTCAATCTCCTGAACTTGTGAGTTATGGGCCCACAAAACTTGGCTTTCTCCCCATAGTTTACTGCAATGAGCTCGTATCCAATATTGAGGCTTTGCACTCTTCCAATCCATAGAATTACAAAATGCAAACTCTTTCTCACTAAATGGCGACAAAGCATCCCACTGCAAATTTGTCCCAGTTTGGGAAATTTGTGGTTCAACTCATTCTTAACAAATAAACTCCATGAAGGCCCAAATATGTGGGGTCCCACCCCTAGTCTGAGATTCAGGGTCTTTATCTCTCACTTCCTTATCTTAATCTCAAACATCTAGCCTAGGAATTTGATGCTTTGCCCCCTTTCGACATCCTTGGTACTTATCGAAGGCCCAAATAGTTGGGAGACTTCATGACAGATACCTTTCTAACTTCATTTATTGATAGGATTTGCCTCAACTCGAACCCTACATCTATTCTCTCCTTTTGGATTTGGATTTCTCTTTTTTTCAATAGTTGACATGCACCTGACAAGTTTCCTTATTTCTATGACTACGATCCTCATATGAACTCTAACAACCCTCATATTTCTCGTCACTCTTATGAAAACATAATAAATAAGACATGGAAACACAATATGATAAACACAATATTAGACAAGGTCTAGGATACATAATACAAATACACACCAATTTACATCATGCAAAAATGCTTTGATTAATAAAAAAAAACATGGTTACAGGGTATATCCTCTCAGGGCCTAACTACATATCATCCTAATTTTTACATTTTATTATCCGCCTTCTAGACATTCTCAAGGTCCCATAAATTATGAGCTAATGCCATTCAGGGAATTTTTTTGAGGAAATATCTAACCATTTCCATGAAAATATCAACTC
This sequence comes from Pinus taeda, assembly GCA_000404065.3. Taxonomy (NCBI): domain Eukaryota; kingdom Viridiplantae; phylum Streptophyta; class Pinopsida; order Pinales; family Pinaceae; genus Pinus; species Pinus taeda. Next base: position 186,864 of record APFE030145349.1, on the reverse strand, counting down.
TCAAGAAGATCTCAACTTTCCATGGCACTCTCATCTATTCCTGTGAGACTAGGAAGCCACAATACTATGTAGCTCTCTCATTGCACTAGTTTCCTATTACAATAAAAATTACAAATGGAACAATAAGTTATGAGAACATAAAGTCAAAATAAATATTAATAATTTCATTTTATCATTTGATATTCTTTCCATTTTTTAAACAAATCATATCTTTCACATATGAAGTCCTCCAAACCTCATTTAAAATTTGGCAGAAATATATGTGAAAGATTTTAATTATATAGATATTCTCGTTAGAAATTGGAGCTGGCTTGAATTTTTCAATGTGAAGATCCTCTTGAATCATGCCTCTCGACAAAAATAACTTTTGATCCATGATCATAATGGGTGGCTTTATTTTCTCTTTCTTGGAGGCTGATTTTTGTATTCTATTTACTACTCATCATTCTTAGCAAAGGAAAGAAAACTATGTCGAGTATCATGTAATTTTATAATAGTTCATAACTAGTACAATTTTTCCTTCATGGGGTCTTACACGCAAATTGTCAATATTCCAAACATTATCTGAATGAGATCACAACATAAACTTGAATTTGTTCTCTCATCATAGATGATTGCTCCATATCTCACTCTTGATAAATGATACACCTCCACATTTTATTATACAAATGAAACAAGAGAAACAATTTGGGTTTACTACATAAGTATGCAAAATATATATATGCACAAATGATATCTATTTCTTAGTGATCCATTCTAACGGTTTCTCCTCTTTCAATTTCTCCATCTTAATGGAATATTCCTTGGATAGGTAGGATTATTGATGCAATACATCTTCGACTTTTTGTATTTGACCAAATTTTTCATATACTACCTCTTTCTTGGTTGGGGTTTGTTTAAATACCTTGTAATTCTTTGGATGAAGTTGTTTATAATGCTTCAAATTCCTATCAACCCAAGGACTGCTCATCTTACAATGAGTGCCATATTTCTTGCCCATGTTATTAGACAACAAACCTTTCTTTCCATTCTCCAAATCTTCACTTGGCGATTGGTCTTTAGATCTTGCTTCTTTCCTAGTCAATATAATATTTCTTTACGAGGATTTCCTCTTCCAACATATGGCCACACAATGGTTATATAATCCACAAAACATACATGGCTATGGATACCACTTGACCATTCTTTTAATAATGAAAGAAAGAAATGGAGTACCTTCCATATTGGTCAGGGTTGTTCCTCGTGCCAGTATGATAAGGGGAAGATGTTTTACCTACTTCTTTGGGATGTTCATATCTATTTGGATATGTGATGATATTTTTTTACAATGATTTTCTCATGTTATAAATGTTGTAACTTTCATGATTCTGAGTTGAATTCACTCTCACCATCATGGAGTGGTATTCCATCCTTTTTCATAGACTATTTCTATAATGACTTGGGATCTTATCATGAATGTTCTCTTACTTAATTTGCCTTGGAACATTCTCCAACTTTTCCTTTTCCATATTTCAAACCTACATAACAATGTTTTTTGTCAACTTGTATGGAATTACTCACTCCTTTTCCATTTATTCTAAGGATTTTTCCTTCAAATCCCATCTTGGCTAGCAACTTAGAGCTAATATGTCGTGTATGCATAAGTCAAATTAGACAAAAGAATCATCTACATCTTGATGGGAATAACATGGTGAATTACTTACAACGCATATCTTATCCATTGTTTGAGAATATACGGTAGAGCATGACCTCCATTGCATGGTAGACTCTTCGTCTTCTCCTGTCATTCACCATTCTAGAATTTTGCCAAAATCACTTCCTTGGCTTGAAACTCAAGTTGTAGCTCTTGAATGATCCCCATGTGAAATTATCCATGGAGCAACAATATGTCTTGTAGCTTTTGATTCTCATCACCAAAGAATAGGAGTCTCCTTATCAATTTATATTTTTCTTCTTGAATCTGCTAATTCATGTCTTGAGTTCTTGAAGCCTTTCTTTTTGTAAGACCTTTTCCCATAGTTGTACTTTTGCAACAAAGAAACTTTGAGTTCCAAACTAAAAATGGAATAAAGGGAATACAATCACAAAAAATAGAAAAGTGACTAACAAACCTTTTAGAAAATTGCTTTGAATAGCTTGAATCCTCAAAACGAGCTCACAAAATTGAATTAGATCATTATGCACGATAATTGCCTCTATATGAAATTTTGTTCATAACTTTTATAATGGAGAATAAATAAAATTTTGTCAATGACCAATTTGATTTATCAAATAGATACTTCCATCAATATAATATAACTTCTCTATTGTAGCTCACCAAGTGAGAAAATTCTTTGTAAAACAGATAGTACATGCAAACACATTGTTTACAGAGCTATGAAACTTGAATCAACGATATCTCATAAACTAGGAAATGAAGTAAGATTATGTAAAACACCTAATTAAGCTAATAGATAATCCTTCAAAATGTGGTACAATCCTCCCCCTTAATTTTGTGGCTTTTGTCACATGTTTATAATTTGTATGATTACAAATTGAATATTTTGCATTGAAATTGAGTCATACAGACACATTCTGAATTTATAGTGTTGATATCTAAGCACATATGTCATGATTTCAAGATTCGAGTCCAATATTTGAGTGTGGAAGTCATGATTCGATTAAGAAATAATGAAATACATGATGTACAATTGTGAATTAGCATGAAACAACCAAATTTCTTGGAGCTTAGAGCTTGATCCGAAATTAATGCTTAGAGCTTGATTTCTAATTAAGATACCTTTAAATAATTTCTCATTTTCTAGCATTGGTATAAAAAATGTTAAATAATTGTAAACAATAAATGCAAACAAAGATAATTCTCAGCTAATTAATAAAGGAGTTCACCCACATGGGCTGCATCTCCACATTTGCTTCAATCCACTATTGAAAGCAATTCGAGGGGACTTGACTTTGCTGACGTGAATATTCTCTTCGGCCACATCTTGTCACTAGCATTCCTATGTACTACATTATATTTTATTTTAGCATTCCTATATACTACATTATATTTTATTTTACAGTTAAAATTTCAAGGTTCTAGCTCTTGAAAAAATTTCAAGTGAGTATTCCTCCTTTCAATTCCTTCAATTCATTTTTTTTTACTATTGGGTTAATAACCATTGTGGCATATTTTTACATCAATAAGGTAATGATAAATAGAAAAACAAAAAAGGTCATGTCTAGTGAACAAACTCTTCAAATGAACACACATGTTTATGTTTATCTAGATAAATTGTACATTAACATTCTCAAATGTTAATGGATTAAAAATTGGAAAGAAAATAAATAAAAAGGTTAACTTGTTTATTTTTAGTATGTGATTGGGCAGAAAGAAAAGAAAATAAATAGAAAAAATAATTTATTTCTTTTCAATATGATTAAGTAAAAAGAATATTGAATAAAAAATATTTAAAATAAATAGAAAGATTACTTATTTATTTTTAATATGTAATTGGGCCAAAAGAAAAGAAATACAAAAAATAGTTTATAGTTTATTTCTTTTCACTATGTGATTAGGTAAAAAAAATATAAATAAAAATTATCTAATATTTATTTGTCATTAATATATATTTTAGTTACATAGTTTGTTGGCATCTATAAATTCATATAAAAAATATTTTAGACTTTAAAAATAAAATTTAATTCAAAGAACTTACTAAATTTAACAACGTAAACAACCATGTAAACAATCCTTTAAAATATTTATAAGACCCTCGAAACAAACGGATCCCAAGAACACATGGTAATTCTAAAAGCAATTGACAACACATGGTAATTCTAAAATAGAAAGGAAATTATCATTTATAACTAAGAAAAACATATGACGAAGTTGTTTGGTTTGCACTTTCTCTTCTTTTGTTCCTCGTATAGATGTTCATAACTTAGAAAAACATATTACTAAGTTGTTTGGTTTGTCACTTTCTCTTCTTCTTTTGTTAATACAAATAATATCATATTATAATATTGAAGAGGTTTGTGTTTCTTCTTTTGTTAATTATATTGATAATATTGAAGAGGTTTGTGTTTCTCATAGTTAGTCTTTTCTAGATCTATGTGTAGGCTGCATACCATTGCATAATCACATTGCAATCAATTATATTATTAGCAATTGCCCTAAAAGGTGCAAAGAGAGGCCGATAGAAATATTAAATTGAAAGAATTGTATTTTGATTCAAAATAATAAATATTATAAGGTGATGTAAAATCTGTGCACAGATGTCAAGCAGGACTATACCCAGAGGTCGAGTAGGAAACCATGCCAGATGTCTCAATGAGAATGAAAGTGTTGACGATAGTGGCTTGCCTATAATGCGCCTAGGCTCTCCCATTGATTTGTGAACATTCCATCTTACTTGCAATAGTGCACTGTATCGCTCTTATACTTCTCATTTGAATTACTTGCTCATTGACCTTTGATATTGTTCTATCTTTTTAGCATCTCTTCAAAGTACAAGTTTCATTTATCTTGCAAGTTCTATCTCACTGCTCATATTTCAATATTGTGTTATCTCTTGTACTGACACTTGTCTTGTAGCATTGCCATCCTTGTAGCTTGGAGTATCATCTTCTGCAAGTATTATAATTTTATTTGAGCATTATATAAAGGCACTGGTCTCTCACATTTTACTTTTTTGAATGCCATATTGATTTAATCGAAATCTATCAAGTTACACTGAGTGGTAATTTCTTTGTCCTTGATCTCCTAGAACTTGTTCTTTTCAACAAGTTTTCTTTTCATAATCATCTTTAAGGACTACCCCCATAGCTTTCCTAGGAGAGAGTTTAAATAGAAAGAGTTGGGAATAGGTGACAGCCCCTTCTTTGTGCGTTGTGCCTTAAAGAGTATACCTTGTGGGGTTGAAAACTTTTCCCACACTTAGGTGTAAATATTAGGTGACAACAAGGACTACATCCATAGAAGCACCAGAGATTGAGTACATCATAGCAGGGAGAAATGTAGATATGAATACTTGACAATACAACATAAGGTAGTTCTACATCCTAGTCATGAATACTTGACAATACAACATAAGGTAGTTCTACATCTTAGTCATGCCAAGTACAAGAATTTGATTCTCCATTAAGATCCTGACAAAGGAGCTTGTGATTTCAGTAAGGAACTTGTGACCACAATATTTTATAGCAGTAGCCAACTAAATATCACCTTAGAAGATAGTGAAAAGGCACAACTTACCTACAATTGCACACCCTATATGCTACACTTTGGGTTGGATTAGAAGAACAAGGACTTACACATCCAATGCAAGAGAAATGTAAAGTTTGTTGATTATGTTGATAAAGTGGGGTTTTGATACTGGTCGTTTGGATGTATGGTGTGATTTTTGGCAAAACCATACCCTTAATTTTTAGCAATTGTCCCAAAAGGTACAAAGAAAGGCCGATAGGATTATTAAATTGTAATTGTTGAATTTTTCTATAAGAGTTAATGGGATATCAGATGACATCAAGTGCACAATGGAACTTGAAGACACTAATAGTACTCCCTTCCTTAATGTATTAATCGAAAGACAAGATGATGGGAATTTAGGACATCGAGTATTCAGAAAAAAGACACATACTCACAGTTATCTCCATGCATATTCTCACAACTATCTTGTTTACAAAATTGGGATCTTGAACACCTTGGCCTTAAGAGTTGTAAAGATATCTGATACTAAACACTTAGAACAAGAATTGAACCACCTTAGAAAGGTCTTCGGGGAAATTGGCTACAAAAACAAAGATATCTTTAAAGTCGTCAAGAGAGCAAAAATAGGGAAGATGTCTCCCCAGAACTCAATAAATTCATAACCTCTTATTGAGAAAGCACACCTTCCAAACATCCATCGTGTAAATAATAAAATAGATAAAGTTCTTAAGAAAAAGAATATTGGTTCTATGTTCAAACCATTAGAGATGATTAAATAAAAACTGAAATCCGTAAAAGACAACATTGACCAACATCAACTCAAGAGAGTGTACAAAATTGATAAAAAGACAACATTGACCAACATCAACTAAAGGGAGTGTACAAAATTGATTGCTCTTGTGGTATGTGCTACATTGGTGAAACTCGGATATCCTTCAAAATGGGAACAAAAGAACATGGAGCAAACATAAAAAAGCAATGCACCCACACTTCTACTCTTGCCAAACACTCCCTCCACATTAAACACCATATTTGCCTTGAAAACATGGAGATCGTCTCCAAAGACGACTACTATTTTAGAAGAAGATTTAGAAAGGATTTGGAGATATTAAGACATCCAAACAATCTCAATCAAGATGGTGGACTTGAGGTAAATAGTAATTGGTTCCCTCTTATCATTTAGTTCATCAACCCCTAGTTTCTTTTTTCCTTGAGTATATGTTTCCCTTGATTGATTTCTCTCCCCTAGATTCTCTTTGTCGTACCTTCACACCCCCTCCTTTCTTTCCCTTTGATTATCCCTTACCCTCCTTTCTTCTATGTTCATTCATTCTTTTAGAGTCATATCAATTCATTCTTGGCATAAACATATTAATTCATCTCTATTATCATATTATCAATGTTAATAGAGTTAATATTAATATTATCACACTATTAATATTGATAGTGTATTATTAAGTATGTGACTAATATTAATATTAACAATTCATTTTAAGTTTAAGACTTGTATTATAAAGCATAAGACTAATATTAATCATTCATTTATTAGATATAAGACTTATGTCAATAATTCATTTATTAGGTATGAGACTTCCCTTTAATAAATATAAAACTAATACTAATAGTCCATTATTAAGATATATGATTTATTATTAATTAATATTAATATTATTAATTATAATTAAATTATAACAATAATAATATTACATTATTAATATCAATAATCTGTATAACTCATTATTAATTTATAATATATATTTATAATATTTATTTTTTATTAAATTTTATTAATTTTTTTTTTTTTTTTAACTATCAATTTAATTTTTTTTCTTCATTCTATTATATTTCTCCAAACATGTTTGTCTTCCTAATGGGTTGAAATGTAAATATATTTTAAAATTCTTTTCTTCTATTAAAATATTAATTTTATTTACTAATTAGACCCTTTCATTACAAATTTAAAATATATCATATTTCACTGGACCATTGCTTCATTAAAACTAATTATTATTTAAATTTTATATAACAACACCATCTCAGCTAGTGATTCCAAATTAGATCTTTTTCTTACCAACTTAAAATATATATGTTGAAATTATTGAAACTAATTTTTATTTATATAAGAACACCCTATCCCAAAGGCTGAAAATAACTCGCTTGCCCATGCACAGTAAATGGGCGAGGTTGTATATACTATATGCTGACAATTGGATTTTGGTAAATCAAGGTGACAATTGGATTTTGGTAAATCAAGGTGATCATATAAGCAAGCCCATCCCAGAAAATTACATTTATATGAACGGCTATTAACATTAAAAAATGCTCCATTTGGCATTATACCATATTTTTAGGCCGATAGGCCTTCCTTTGAAAGGGACTTTCGTCGTCCCTTTCGTTCTGAGGCTGACACCTAGCGTCGGGTCCCTTTCGTTCTGAGGCTGACACCTGGCGTTGGGTGGGCATAACCGCGAGCGGTCTTCTGCGGTTCTATGCGGTTCCTGTCTAACTGGCTTATCGGTTCTCTGCGTTTCTGTTGACGAACGGGAAGGGGAGAGCATGAAGAGGCGTTGGGGGTTAATCCCGGGCAGCATCCAGTGCTGACAGGCGGCCTTCAGGCTGCCCGAAGTTGGCGCGCTAACAGGATGCTGCAATATTTTTGTTAGATCGTATACCCACCAGAACAGAGACACAATGGAGCATAAATCGGAGAAAAAACGAGATCCATTATTGCTCATTACTCCCAAAAACCCACATTTGTTCTGGCACGATCAACTGTTCTGTGGTTTTCCTACTTCCATGACCTTACTGGCAGCCTTCATGGATCAACCTACCGACATCAATTTCGCAAACTACCCACAGCTTGGATCAATCTCACACAGTGTAGCAGTGTTCAAACTGACAGAGGACCCTGGTTCGACAATCTCACGAACGGAGAACGGAGCTGGAAATCGTGAGCCGGCGCTGTTGTTTAGAAAAGATCTGCACAATATCATTTCTTCAAGGTCAGCTCATTCTTCAACTACTTTGTTTCCCTTTCCTTTCCGACTGCGCCCAACTCCGAATAGGGGTTTTGTCTCTGTTTATGAATCTACAATTGAATGTTTGTTGTGAATCATTCAATTGCCTCGAACTCGCGCCTTCTTACTTAATGATTTTGCAGCAATCCTCGGCCTGTTTCACTAGCAAAAAACGTGGTCCCGCAGCGAAATCCACAATCGGTGCGCCTGATCAAAAGCTCACTTGCGCCCTTCTCTAGCTATGACTCTAATAGGAATCGTTTTGTATTCTTTAGTTGTCCTGCTTATCATATGTGAACCACAATGTTTCTCTGTTCTAGGTAACTTTGAATGATACTTAGGAAGCTTAGGTAAATTGCGCAGTGTTTAACTGTGTAACTTTTCCTTTTATGGCTATTTAAAAGATCACTTCATTGTCTAGGTTGCATTACAGGTTATATTTGATTCAGTTAAAAACCCTCGTCAAGGGTCTATACATACTCTGTTAATTTATTTAATTGGCTAAGTTTGCGGCCATAAAAAAATATTTGTTTATATTATATGGCATAAGTTTTCAATTCATGTTTAAAATTCTTGTTAATACAACATGTTTAGTAGTTTGTTGATCCTAAGTCAGTCTACGAAATTTCAATCTCCTCTCAAACCATCTTTCAGGGCGTTTCACTTCCAGTCTTAATTTCTTTTCGAAACTAAGGGTAGCTCCTGCTGATTGATTATTATCACCCTAGATAGGTTTTCCCCCCTTAATTGGACAACCAAAATGTGCTCTCGCAACAAAGTCTCATCTAACGTAGGCTCGAGGGCTTGATGTAGCCATTCGGCCTTCTATCTTGGATGGCTGCGTTCTGTTTTATTTTCTGGAATTGCATGCCAGCGAATAATTATTTAAATAATATTGTTGCATTGTTTAAGTTCTCAGTGAACTTCTTAGTAATTTCTTAAATGTTGATTCCAAAACTCGATTATCTCATGTTATAGTTCATGTTTATTCTCATGTATTAGCCAATACTTCCAAATGTTGTCTATCGCTCTGTTCCAACACTTATTTTACATGATTTGCTATAAAGGGTTAGCATAGTTCTATGTTACGAGTAATTTGCAAATACAGTGAGAGTAACGATCGTGTATTCTATATTTTCTGGGTTATAGCAGAACATGATTTTTAAATAACGTCGAAAATTTATCTCCATTTAGACACTGTAACTAAACATGCATAAGATAGCTAGATAAGCAATTAACTAAATATTGAACCACTGTTTTACATATTTAACTCTATGCAAGCCGTACAATGATGCTCATATACCATACATATTTCACCATTATACCTTTCTCTAAACTAATTTTTATAGTTATTAAGACATGTGGGGCAACAACCATTTCTCATTCTCTGTTATGGGTAAGCTCTTTCACTTTGCACAGTTTACCTTGAAGCTCCCCAAATGCTGATGATGCCCACCGACCTCGACAGCGCCCGCCGCAACGAGCTCTCCCAGTACCAATTGAGAAGCGGACTCCAGTACCAATTGAAAAGAGGTGATGCCCTGAGAGACTAGTTGCCCATATTTTGAGTGTGTATGTAAAGGAGAACTCTCATACTTACTTTGGATGGTGGGTTTTATATTTCGTATTTCATTTTTGTTTGATATGGGAACCGAATGCCTTTTTTACATTGATGATTGAAACCTGTTGCCCATATTTCAACACATACCAGTTGCCCATATTTTGAGTGTGTATGTAAAGGAAAACTCTCATACTTACTTTGGATGGTGGGTTTTATATTTTGTATTTCAGCTTTGTTTGATATGGGAACCGAATGCCTCTTTTACATTGATGACTGAAACCTATTACCCATATTTCAACACATCTCTTAATACCATATAGCGTAGGTTTACAAGAAATATATAGTTTTAGGCAGACATACCCTAGAGTGCACAGATAAGTATAAATTATGCAAAAAATACTATGGAGGCCTATCCATTTCATTCCTGCAAAGGGTAAATTAAGTGAGCGAAATATATGGCAATTGCCTTGCTTGAAACACATCTCTTAATGGGTTGTACGTTGTGTAAAAAACGTGTGGATTTTTCCTAGAAGATCACATGTCATGTGCGAACAAAATATTCAAGAAAGGATCAATATCAGTAATGGCTGGAAAATGTTCCTATTTCAATAATGTTTTGACAGTACTGAATCTGATTAACATGCACTTTTGTTAATGTGGTATACCTTGGGTGGTTAATATGAGAGGTTCTCCTCCCCATCTAGGTTGTGCCCTTATTATTGTTTCACCATCAAAAGTTAGCCTTCTTAGATTAGATTCCGCATTCACATCACATCTTCTTTGACTAGAAGTTTGTGTTGTGGTGAAATTGATGCATTGCAGGTACTCTATCATAGGAAAAAGAAACCTCCTATTAATATTATGGAGACAGCCTTGACAACGAATGCCATTCCTCTGTTGCTGAATGGTTGCACCGAGATTCAACCACTACTTCAGATAATCGATGTTGGTTCTGTAACCTCATTAAAAACAACATCCTTGCACTTCCACATCACTCTATCTGATGGAACACATCAACATAAGACTTTGCTACCATCCGCATATGGCCCACAGGTTGTATCTGGAGACATCCAAATTGGCTCGATAATTCTACTTAAAAAAGCAGCTTGCACAGTGCTCCAAAACTCCTCGTAAGGCCCACCATTTGAATTTACCCTCTTTTAATTTTCCCTTCTAAATGCTTCTTTCATTTAAAGAAGGAAAATGGAATCTTCATTAATTCATTTCTCATTTGTTTACATAAGGTCCATCCGAGTTGTTGAGCTTGAAGTTGTGCTGCGCTCAGCAGCATTGACGAGGGACGCATCGACGCTACTACATGCACAAGCGAGTACATCCCAGTCTAGCTCCTCATCGGTTGAAGATACCTTGCCCTCTGTAGTTACTCCACCAACTACAGGAACAACTACAACAATTCCATTCACGGCACTTAGCCCTTACCGAAAATATTGGTCAATCCAAGGTAGGGCATCGGCAAAAACATCATTGAAGGCTTACACCAATGTACGCGGTTTAGGAAAAGTTTTTGGTTTTGACCTTATCAATCATGATAGGGAGGAGATCCACCTTTCTGCATTTGCCGCACTGGCCGAATCTCTTTACAATCTCATTCAAGTTGGGCAGCTATACATTGTTTCAAATGGCACAGTGAAAGAAGCAAATCCAATCTACAACCACCTCAACAACAAATGGGAAATTTACTTGTTTGCTGCTTCCACTATCCATCCATGTCCCATAAATGATCCAACGTTCCCTTACCATAACTTTCACTTCAAGACTATTGCTGAAGTAAAAAATGCACCTCCAAATATGAATGTGGATGTCATTGGTGTTGTTACCTCCACTTCACCTGCATCAACAATTCGACGGAAAGATGGAAGTGAAACATTAAGGAAAACACTAATATTAAAAGACAAGTCGGGTTTTAGCATTGATGTAACATTATGGGGAGACCATTGTGACTATATAGGACAGAACCTTTCTGAATTCTACTCTTTCGACAACCCACCAATCCTTGCAATCGAAGGAGGTCGCATATCTGCCTTTAATGGCACCACAATAGGGACGATACCAACAAGCACTCTCATAATAAATCCACAAGTTGAAGAAACTCACCAACTACATGCATGGTTCCGTGAAACAGGTTACAACTCCTCTTCTCCATCTTTGAGTAGGAATTATGGTGTTGCTTCGAAACGTGCCCTACCACGAAAGACGTTTTATGAAATTGCCAGCATGCAACTCTCCGATAAAGCAATCTGGGTTTCAGTTCGAGCAACAATTACTGCTCTTCATATGGACGACTTTTACTTTCTAGCATGTCCATTAGATTTCAATGGAAAACAATGCATGAAGAAGGTTGTGGAGCATTCTAACAATCTTTGGCATTATACAAAATGTAACGGTTCCTTCCCAGAATGTGACTACCGGTACAAACTTAAGATTGAACTACATGACCACACCGGGACTCTGCAGAATGTCACAGTTTTCAATGATGCAGGAAACAAACTCATGGGCATCACAACAAAAGACTTGTTCCTTCTTTCTATTGAACCAACTGATATGCAGGAAATTTGTGGCCGAATCTCAGGACAACGTTTCCAACTAACACTTTCCATTAAAGCAGACTACTTCAACGGTGTTCAACGCTTGCAACCAATACTGGTCAATTCAGAAGAAATTCAATATGCCTCTGCATGCAAGGAAGCACTCACTGACATTCAAGCATTGTCCACTTCAAAACGACCTATTTTTCGCCGCCTGTGAATTGCTCTTTTAGTCTCTTGGAACACGCCTACTTGTACATAAACAATCATTTCCGCACATCCATTGTCTGATATTGTTGTAAATTACACACCCATGTTATTATGATGCAAACTGTAGCTTTCACTTCAAATACTCTCTTCCAGTCATTCCAAAATATGTATGTTTGCCATTTACATTTTAATAATATAGATATTAGGATTTGTAAAGAGTTACTACATATGTTTCTCATTCGTTGTCTACATGCTATACATTGATCTCTTGCTTTCTAATCTATTCATTTTATATCACTCCTATTTGCATGTTTTTCCTTCTACCTAATCTACCTACCTTCACCGATGTTGAAATAAAAAATAGTAATTCTATGTTCAAATAAAAAAAGTTAATTCTAATACTTGTACTACATTCTCCAAACATGCACTACTCGTTTATCAACTGAAAATACTTAGGCATCCATATGCACACATTACAGATACCATAACCTACAGCTACGATTTGTTGTATGTGCTTTTTTGAAGATGGACATTGCAGTTCATAAGATACTTTTGTTATGTAGTAGGTTCTTGACCTAGTCTAAAAACTGTAGCCAGTCATGACATGGGAAGGCAACATAAAACTGGATCATCCTTTGTGATTGCAAATTGGAATTATTTATCTGCTCTTAAGAACGTGGACACTACATTGCATACGATGCTTTTGTTTGGAAAAATAATCACACAACCATTTGGAATATGGAACTTTGCAATGGCTGCACATCATTTGTACCAATTGAATATCTTTGTTTAGGATCTGTAATTTGTATTTTCTTATGGATCATTCAAAACAAGTATATCGGTTTGACACAAGCTACGCCAGAGGTATTATGATTAATAGAAATATAAACTAAAATGGTTCAACATAAAAGTAGGGTATAGTTCTCGAGTAAGTTTATCCTAAAAACTATGTATACATATTCTTTTCACATACAAGAATTCAACATCACATTTTGATGCATTTCCATACTCAATACTAAATAATACTTGCTTTAATTCCTGAAATGTTCATTCCACTTTCAAAATCAGATATTGTTAAAATGGAAGATAAACAAACATTACTGGAAATGGAATAATCATTCCCTTGGAGAATGTGCACATTCTGGCTCTTATAATCTACATTTGACATCCGTCCAATTCCCTTTGGTACATTAGATTTAGTTGCACGCAGGCCGTATGTTGGCATTGGCATACGGTTTAATTGCCCTGAACCAAAAGCACCAATAATACTGGCAAATGGCAAATTCAGGAGTTGTCCACTCTGAGATGAGAACCTTGAAGTTGTCCAACATTTATAATAAAAAAATACAGTCTGATCTTCTCTACAACACAGTTAATGACAACACTTTTAAATTTCTCTTCAGAATCTTTTGTTCGGCCGCTTTTACACAAAAAAAAAGAATCACTTATAGTCTCTACTCAACTCTATGATGACAGGAAAATCAATCCCTTTCTATTACAACCAGAAATAGCCGATTGCATTGGAAACACAAGCTAGGGTCCTCGTTCGTTACAGCTTTAGAGTCAAACCACCTAATTTTGTATAAGCAATTGCCAATTATCCAAAATAGTCATTTAGAATAAACATCTTCAAGAACAAACTTCATTAATTCTAAAATAAATATAGACCCAATTTAACAATAGTATATAACAATTTGTTTTGAACAACACCAAATTGGTATTGAGGCACCATTAAACTGCCATTCTCTGTTAAAAAGCTATTAGATCATATTTGAAGAGCATGATCGTGAGGAAGAATCATACAAAATGCACATAAACTGTAGCTTCTACAAGAGGTATTGACCAAGCAATTTCTTTGTAGCATACAACTTACAAAATACTGATACAGAAAATCACCTTGCTGAGATTCAAGTCTAAATCTGCAAAAAATTGAGCAATCTGATTCTAGTCTTTCACTGGCAAGAGACCTCCTTATATCCATAGCTAATAATAGCAAGGCTCAAATTCGACATGTTGGTTGCCCATCTTTACGACCTATTGTTCGACACATGTGAACTGCTTTTTAGGGTCTCTTCAAACACGACTTTTTGTACATAAACAAACATTTCCGCACAACTGATTTTCTCATATTGTTGTAAATTACACACACATGTTATTATGACGCAAACTTTAGCTTTCACTTCAAATACTCTCTTCCAGACCTTCCAAAATACGTATGTTTTCCATTTACATTTTAATAATATAGATATCAAGATTTGCAAAGAGTTACTACATATGTTTCTCGTTCGTTGTCTACATGCTATACAATGATCTCTTGCTTGCTAATCTATTCATTTTATCATTCAAACATGCCAAACAAAAAAAACAATTGAAGAAGAAGAGAGCAACATATTTTTTATCTTTCTTCTCTCCTTTCAATGTTAGACGCCAAAATAACTTATGATTTTATATCACTCCTAATTGCATGTTTTTCCTTCTACCTAATCTACCTAAAAAAAGTTATTTCTAATACTTGTACTACATTCTCCAAACATGCACTACTCATTTAGCAAAACTAACAATAATTATTTGTACTTGTTTAGATATGCCAACAAACAATCAAGTTGCAGCCAAAAACGAGCGGCGCCGTCTTCTTTATGCACAACAAAAGGATAGAATAAATGCACGACGTCGACTACTTTATGAAAATCACAACAACCCTACTACTTCCTCTACATCCCTTCCCACCTCAAATGCACTCCCAACTATACAAACCAACCCATCTCACATTCATCAATTCCAATATAACCCTCCCCTTACTGATGAACACCGTCGCTTTCGAGAAAGGATTGATGGACTTTCTACCTTGCATGTTTGCACAATATGCAAGGAAGCATACCCAGGAATGAAAACAAAGCTTTTCCATGGTAGACTCTCTTGTTTTCATTGTGCGTCATCCAAATCAGCCAGTCGGTTTTCTAAACTAAACAACATGGACCCTGGAGAACAACCCTATGTCCTTCACCAGTTAACACAGGTTGAAGAAATGCTCATCGCACATGTCAACCCCATTCTACAAGTCACTCATTCCCGTGGTGGTCAATACAAATATAGTGGCCATACAATTAGTTTCCCTCAAGACATCACCACTATTGCCAAATACTTACCCCGAATGCTCTCTGACTTAGACATCCTCATTGTCAAAAGGCAAACTCCATCTGAAAAAGCTTACGAATTCTTCATTTGCAAATCACACGTCCTTGCAACCCTTGAATACAAAATAAAAAATGACCCTTACTACCGTGATGTTCAATTCAATTCATCTACACTTTCTGCACTACCAAATCACCCTACAGACATTTCTTCCCTTCTCCATAATGTAACCACCTCCTCTTTTGAACCCCATGAAGACACTATTGATTCTACGTATGATACTAATGTCATGCTACCTCCATCAGAAATCCAACCCTCTTCTTTCGTTCCAGTCCTCCCAAATTCATGCACTGAGCTTGAGCACATTCGTAACTATTTGTACTTGCCCCATTCAAATTCAACAAGCTCTATCGATTGGCCTCCAATATCTTTAACTGCTATAAATGAATACAACACCATCGGCCTCTTTGCCATGGCATTCCCCACACTCTACCCTACAGGAAACGCAATGATCATGCAACCAAGACTTACAAAAGTTGAGATGCATGAATATGCTTTACACTTGCTACACTACCATGATAACCGCTTCGGCCAACACCCAAGATTTCACTGTTATCTTTATAACATTCTATTGCGCCACCATAGCCAAGCAACAGCTAATGTTTTCGTGAAAAAGTACATTGAAAACAACTTGCAAACAACGGTTTCAGATCTACGCCAGTGTCTGCATGATTCTCCAGAATCAAGATTGCCATAGCAAATAATGCGGTTCAGTTCAGCCCTACGAGGAACACGGTCTTTCTGGAACAAACGACGATCTGAGCTGACTGACATGATCATGAAAATAGGAAGCCCAACCTTCTTCTTCACTCTCAGCGCAGCTGATACTAAATGGCATGACTTGCACACAATCATGCCCAACAGTGTTCCTTCCAATTCAGTCAACCCCTTCCAATGGAAAATTCAAAACATAATTAAAAACCCACATCTAACAGCCCAATATATGCATTGAAGATTCACAATTTTCCTTGAAGAAATCCTACAAAAAGGCCTCCATGCAATTGAATACTGGTGTAGGTATTAATTAATATCCATTTCCCTCTACATTAATTTTATACATTGTACATATATGTATTATCCATATGTAAACTTCAAATTATTTTCAGATACGAATGGCAACATCGAGGATCCGCACACATTCATGGCTTCCTCTGGCTACAAAATGCACCAGACATGGACACACTTGATTGGGACAATGCATTAGAAATTGCTAATGCAAAGAAATATTTCAACCACTCCGAAACTGCCTGGAATCCACGCCAAGCAGAACACCGAAATATTCCACTTCACCAATCAACAATTCATAACCCATGTCTTCTTGACACCGCATCAATATTCACGTCCAATCAGTCTGAAGACTATACAGAGCTCGTCAACTGCGTTCAACATCATACAAAGTGTCATGAATCTTCTTGTCTTCATAAGAAAGACAATGTACTTAGCTGCCGATATGGAGTACCATGGGAGTTGAATTACACTTCTTCACTTTTCATTGATGATAAAGGTCATAAAACCTATGTCCCTGCTCGCAATGATGAAAGGTTGAATATTCACAATGTCGATCTACTCTCTATTTGGAGAGCGAATGTTGATTTCCAACCAGTCCTTTCTCGCCATGCTGTGTTGAAATATATTTCAAAGTATGCAGCAAAAGCAGAAACAAGATCTGAAAGCTACTGTCAAATGCTATCACGACTATCAGAAAGTGCACTTCTAGAAGCGCCTACTGTTGTTGTCATCCGAAAACTCCTTACAAAAACGATCGCAGATAGAGACATCGGTGCACAAGAAATATGCCATATGTTACAAAAGCTACCTCTTTCTCTCTGCAGCTGTACATTTCGTTCTTTGAATGTCAACAGAGCTGTTTTCAGACGTGTTTCACAAGACAGTGAAAATCCCAGATCGACACCAAACTTTATCGTTGCATATATGAACAGGCCTACCTCATTAGAATCACTGCCCCTCCTTGAAGCTACACGCTTGTGGTCATATTCTGCCCAGCGGAGGAATAACCAATGGAAACACATATTCCCCCCAATGATTGTATATGTCTTGCCCTGTTATAATGTCATTCCTTCCTCTGCTAATCCTTCTTATGCCACCTTCTGCTGGAGTGAATTACTATTGTATTTCCCCTTCCAAACACTCCCTGATGATATTGGTTCAACTGGTGCAGAAATTATCACCCGCTGGGAACAAAAAAAGGGTACATATACACCATGGCATGTCCATCGAGAAATTGAACACCCACAAAGCCCACCTACTGAAGATCAAACTACCCCGCACACCCCTCCTGATTCCATGCAAATGAATGAATGGCAAATCCTCTCTCAGCTGCACCCAAGTTACAATATTGCAATTGATGACCTCGACATGATTGGCTACCGCGACTTCGATGTCAACCACAATTGGTCACAAAATGCTATCCCTCCACCCTTGCAGGAAACTGCCATCAATTTCATTGATTTCAACCACTCAACCATTCAAAACCAACATCATTCTTTTTCCAACCTTCCCCATGATCACACATTATCCCCTACCCAAAATATAGCTTTTGCCACTATTTTTTCACACTTCAAAGCCCCTTCGCCAAAACCACCACGCAGAATCATCATACAAGGGACAGCTGGCACAGGAAAATTCCATTTGATTAAATGTATGCAACAATCATTTGTAAAAAACTCACCAGCAAACAAAAACCCTTTATTGTTACTTGCACCAACCGGCGTTGCAGCTTTCAACATAAATGCCCTCACAATTCACTCTGCCCTTCGTATCCCTATCCAAACAATGCATCCTCTCGAAGGCCAGCCACTCCTACAACTGCAAGAGCAACTTCGTCATGTAAAATACATTATCATTGATGAAATGAGTTTCATTGGTCCCAAAATGCTTTCTCGCATTGACGATTGTCTAAGAGAGGCATTTCCTCTTCATCAGAATGCACCCTTTTGTAACCGCTCAATTATCCTTGTCGGCGATTTAGGCCAACTACCACCTGTAAAAGACATTTCTTTATATGCTGGGACATCACGTGGCACTGCACTTTGGCGCAGCTTCGACATATTCATAACACTTTCAACCATTTTCCGTCAACAAGGAACTAGCCCATCCCAGGTTGCTTTCCGGCAAATACTTGCAAATCTTCGGAATGGAATAGCTACACTTGAAGATTGGCAGCACCTACTGTCAAGAACAAGTTCATCTCTTACACATGAAGAAAAATGCATATTTGAAGAATCCATGCACCTATTTGCAACAAACAACTCAGCTATCTTACATAATAAGATAATGCTTAAAAAATTGAACATCCCAGTAGCAGTTTGTTCTGCAGAACAACAAAGGCAGAAGACTCCTACTACAACAGAAGATGAGCAGCTGCCTGCAAAAGTGCTCTTATGCAATGAACAAAAAGTTATGCTCACCAGCAACTTATGGGTACATGCAGGGCTCGTCAATGGCGCACTTGGGAAGGTCATCTCAATATTTTATTCAATTGATTCAAAGCCCCCATAATTACCATCCTTCGTGGTTGTCAAATTTAAACAATACAAAGGAACACCATGGGACATTTCACACCCAACATATGTACCTATTTCTCCCATCACAAGGGGTACACGCCGTCAAATACCACTTCAGATGGCATGGGCTTTAACGATCCACAAGTCACAAGGAATGACATTAGACAAAGCAACAATGGACATCGGCACCAGAGAACGCCAAGGGCTAACGTTCACTGCAATTTCAAGAGTGCGGTCATTGGCAGACATACACATCAATCCAGCATTCCGATTCTCACGCATTACACAAATGCACAAGAATCCATATCTTCAGTGTAGAATACAAGAAGAGTCATTGCTTGCATCAAAGTCTATTCAGGATAATACTATTTAGCCATTCGTACAACCTGTCTTCCACAGCTTTTATGACTTCAAAGACATATTCTTCGTGTTCTATTAAAGGTTTTATATGGTATTGGTGTCCCTCTGCTTATTGTCATGCTTTCCTGTAGAATGTCTTCTTGATCTTTTCTATGTTCTGCAGACTTACCTAACAATTGCTTCCATTTACTACTAGAACAATGGTACTATATGAAGATTGTACTTCCAATCATACAGTTTTTCAAATATCACCTCAAACACCGGTGACATTACCACCTGAATTTCTTGGACAAGTGAATCTTTTTATTCTGAAGATCCATGTTTACAGATTATTATAATGATTAATTATACAGAAGGCAAATGGCTGGCATACAGATCAAAAGACAAATTGTTTTGGCATACCCAAAAAATGTTGTCACTCTCATTTTCATTTTATTTAGAGTTATTGTACTTCAGAGCTAAGAACTTCCTTCAAAAAAAAAACTTGTGCAACATGACTTTCCTTCAACAACATGCCTTGTGCAACATGATTTCTCTTCAACAACTTATGCTATCAGTCACATTCATTTTTATTTGATTTGATTTGAATTTATTGTATGTCAGGACTAAATCTTTCCTTCAAGAGCATGCCTTGTGCAAGCCCTGTGCAGATAGCTGGTTTAACATGGAACATTATATATCGTTACATGAAATTCTCAGTTTTCAACTCATGGTGCATTGAATATTGCATTCAAGGAAAGAAGTATAATATTTAATATGACAAGACTGGTCTCTTCAGTACATATCAGATTCTTTGTATGAGCCAAGATTATTAATTTTCTTCCAAAACCTTTATGTGGGATATAGAATGTGTCGAAGACTTGATCTTTTAGGATCCTTTACAGTTTTCAATTCAATGCATCTAAGATTTTTTCTTTTAGGACCCCTTACAGTTTTCCGCTCGTGGTGCGTTGAATATTGCATTCAAGGAAAGCACTATAATTTGTAGTATGACAAGACTGGTCTCTTCAGTACATACCAGATTGTTTGTTTGTGCCTAGCTTATAAATTTTCTTCCAGTACCTTTTTGTGGGAAATTCAATGTGTCCAAGATTTGATCTTCCAGGAACCTTTACAGTTTTCAGCTCATGGTGTAATGTATATTGCATTCAGGGAAAGAATGGACTTAATTTTTGTTGGTTTGTTTGTGTGTAAGAATGTCTGATTGCTCTTTTTTGTTTCTTTTCAATTTTAATAGAATTTGTTCAAATGTGACAGAGAAAAACCTTGGCACAACAATCAGAGGATGAAGATGGCCATCACTAGGAAAGATCAGAAAGACCTTCAAAAACTTACATGGGAACAGATGGCTGTTGGCTCTAAAAACTCAGGCATTGGATCCAGGATCAAGAAACTGATGGCCTCACTCATAGCATTGATCTGTATCACCTACGTGATGTACTTTGTCAACCTTTTGCTAAGCATATATTCTTGTTCGTATTCCCTTAATTGCATAATGAACTGTACACAGGCAGAGTCCCACCCCATGGTACTGCTGAATGCCTCCATCAAGGTCTCAAACAACAGTCTCAAATATTAGTTATCAAGCTACATTTCCTAGTCATATTCACTATGAAATATTAATTATCAGAGTATTTCGATTAGGCCATATAAGTAACAGCAGAAAGAAATTATTTTCCTACTTGGCAAGAATCATGCTATCAATGTTTAATACAATTCTCGGCAGGGTTGGGAATTTGAGAATGTAGAGAAAGAGAGAGAAAAGGGGCACAGGTGCCTTGTTGACTTCTGGACTTCTGAAAATTTGATGAATTCCCTGTACATTAGGCAATGGTGTCTTCATATTTTGCTTGGTACAACCTAGCAGATAACAAGGTGCAATCCTCTGGGTGCCATCAATAGTATCTCAATTAAAACCTTATATTTCACTTGGACTTTGACTAGAGAAGCCATAGCCCTTAAGGCACTGGTCTATCATTCTTCTTTAACCTAAAAATCAAAATTTTCTTCATGTTTCCCTTTTTTGCTTTGTCTACACCTAGGGTTTGATTGAGAAATTTTAAATCTAAGCTGGTAGATCTATGTTCTTTCCATGCCATATTATCTAGTAGATCTTGTTAATGCTGATAGGCCCTCTCATGGTATATTTTACACTCAGCATTATGTTGTGATTGATCTTGGTTGACTATTTTATTTCATTAATTGTAATCATAACATTGAACTAACCTCCAAAGCACATAAATTCACATGTATCACTGAACTTATTTAATTCGCTTATGCTAAATGCTCTTCCTGAGTTTGACACTTATTTCTAGCACTCATAGCTTGATTGATTTATTTCCAACTTGTTGATCACACCTCGTAGTAGGGCTAAGGTTGATCATATTGCAGAGGAAAAAATATTGGCTATGGGCATAGTGGTGCTGAGAACTGCTACTAGGTTTTAACAGTGACATTTATTTGTTGGCCAAGCCATAGTTTTTATTTGGAAAAAATATTTATGAAGGAAATGATGTTGAGGAAAGAGAGTTGGTTTTCATAAGCTGCGAGTCATTGAAAGCTGGATATATTTATACATGTAAATATGTTCTGATAAGTACCTTGCAAGAGGATTCCCCAGAAGAGAAGCTTCAACATTCTCACAATTATCTTCTTAATTGAAGGCGCCATCTCAGTGAATTTCTGCAAAGATTCTGCCATTTAGTTTATGATGATAGTGTTCTAGGGAGTGCAGTAGTGAATTACAGAGGAATCGGGATGATAAGGAATGATTCCTAGAGTCCTGTGCAGAGGCAAAATTAGGATTGTAGCTTAACATAATTTTGTGAGAAATAGTAGCTTAACATTATTTTGTGAGAAATAGCCATAATGAAAAAATCCTACAATGTTGATGCAGGTGAACATGGTTTAATCTGAAGGATTTATGATTAGCTTATTTTTCCTATAAGTTCTTGAAAGTACTGTTTTAAGGCACTTATTTCTGGCAATTACCGTGAGTTTCTAGGTTGGATAAATTATGTGTTCACAAAAGTGAAAGTCAATAACAAAAAAAAATCCAAAGAAACAGGAAAAGAACTGCTATCCTGAATAAAAGTAAAAGAAAAACAAAAGCCATTTTCCAATCATGGGAAAGCGCTTTACGATATGAAATTGAACACCCTGTTAAAGTAATAGGTATATGGGTGAAAAACTATTCTCTTCTAATCTATAGGCCCCAAAGCTCCTCATAGATCAGATTTCATTCCGTAACTAAATTTTGCAATTCCAATTTAATAATCCTATCGGCCTCTCTTTGTACCTTTTGGGACAATTGCTAGTTATATTTATTATTATTATTATGTTGTTTTATTTGTATTTTTTTATTATTTGTTTTTTTGCATTTTTCTTTTGCTTTAATTTATATTCATTTTATTTATAATTTATTTTTTAATATATAATTTTTATTTTTTATTTAAATTTCAAATAAATTAAATTTTAATAATAAAAAAATTAGAGCTATGTGATTTTCCATCAAATAATTAGTTTCGAAATTCAAATTTTGGATGTTGATATTTCGAGTTTCTCTTAGTTAAATGGGGCAAATGAGAGTTTGTTAGAAATCTAGTTCCATGTAGAACAATTTAGAAACACTAAATCAAGAAATCATAGAGATTTACTATGCCAAAAAATTAGCAAAAGTAAAGGCTACAAAATTGCAACAATAATTAAATTCTTGAGTTTGTTTTGGAGAATTTTGGGGTTTTGCTCAGAAATTACTTCTTGTTACAAATTCGTTTTAATTATCAATTTTGGCCAGAGAATACCTCCAAAAGGAAGCAATGAGAGTATATAATTTATTTATTTTTCTAATTTATCAAATGGATTTTGAATTTGTTAATTAGTTTTCACAATTTTAGAAATCTGAGTTTTTCTCTTGATTTTATTTGGTTTAATTTTATTTTATGCAGAGAATTTATGGAATAAGATTAGGAAAAGGGATTTTGGAGCAATATAATTGCACCAACAAGAGGAAAAGATGGATTCTTCCCAACTAAAAAGAGAAATTTCAGTTATTATTTGAACAACTCCCTTTTTTTGGAATTTTCTTTTTGTAATTATAAATAAATTTTTGGGAGAAGGAGAAGGGGTTCCAAGTTCTCTGCAAAAAGAGGTTTTTCCGCACTATTGTAGAGGACTAAATTTTGTAGAAGACTAGTTAAAATTTGGGCCATATTTGAATAGATGTGTTTCAAATCCAAAAAAAATCATGCTATCATGAAATTTTTTGAGATATCATGTACTCAAAAACTATGATCAGATCTGTAACTTTTCTGCACTAATGTCAAGGTTAAAGGTTGATTGATGGTCTTCATTTCAATACAATTTTGATTGAATTATTGATCTAAATAAGTATTTGATTATTGGGTTTTGCACTATTGTAAATTTTAGTTAATTGTATGCTTATTTAAACATTGAAAACCTATCTTTTCATGATGGATCTGTTTTATATTAAAATTGGGTAATGAATTTGAATAGGTAGGCATGTTATTAATAATACATATTTACCAAATTGGTGACAATTTTATCTTTGTTTTAATCATGATTCTGTTATGAGAACTATTTCCTTAATACAATTATATCACTTGTTTTGGATTCATTTTTATTTGAATTTAGATATGATAACTATTTATCAAATAGATGAACGTGTATATTTGTTTGAATTAGTAGCAATTCTTGGAACTATTTCCTTGGCTTGTTAAATTCATTTCTTTGTTCTAAATTCAAGCTAGTCCAAATTTCAATACCTTGCTTTTGATTGAGAGGGGGGCTAATCCTTATTTTAATCGAGATAGTATTGGCTTGTGGGGGCCTGACCCAGGTTCACTGTTAATTAGCCAAACAAATCCCTACACTACTAGCCATTCCAGCATCAGCCCGCAGAGCGCAGACCGAAGTCTCACTTGAAGCAGTATGGGGGGATGTTGGAACCAAGTTTCTGCACCTTAAGATGGTCGTGATGTCGTTTTATTCCTTGTATTCATGCTTTCGCGCAAGTCATTAATTTCTAGGGCTCTGTCTGCCTAACCCCTTATTCCTCCCTTCAATACCTTCGTGAAAGGTTACAACTGACTTTCACGCAGCCATAACCTTCGGTTTAGATACTTTCGTGCTGCTAAGGCAGCGTATTGCACAGATTGTCCAGTTATCTTAAGAATATTACTTATCTTATTAGATACTCATAGTTAGCACCGTGTAAATAGATATTCTTATTTGCATTCAGTTACCCAACATAATTATACACATTCGCGCATCACATAAGCATTATAAAGGGAATTCATACATAATATGACAAGATGCATTAATCGGAACCAAGACACAAAATTTGCAGAATACTTCTCTTTATTGATATCTCTAAGTGATTACAGACTCTATTCGCCCTGCGCACACAGCTGCAAGGGTCAACACACTCAGTTGCGGACTTCTACCCTATGCCTCTATGCACTCAGCTACAGAGCCTCTACCTACACTACGACCCAAAACTTAGACTTCTTACTTCAGAGCTATGACTTTCTTCTTCATTATCTTACTCTCAAACTACTTAGAGCTCAGCTCTTTTTATACAATCCTATGGTCTACGGACCATGGGTAGGTCTTTTACAGCCGACTTTACTTTACAAAACTAAGGACAGACAACCCTTTATGACTTATGACACCTTTGCGCTTCGCGACCACAAAATGCGGAGTCTTTACAAGTTTACTACAAAATTTGACAAAAACATGGGCTTTTAGCCCCAAAACTATCCTTTAGGGGATCATGTTCCCAATAGGCCCCCAACACAAACATCAGGACTCACCCTCGAGTCACTCGGCAAGCTCGGAGATCTTTGCGCGAAGCCCTTCTAGCTTGACCTGTATGACCGCAACCTCAGCAGTGCACTGACCTACCGCCTGCTTTGCATCTTCGACCATCTGCTTGGTCACTGCTCATGCGTTGTCGGCCTAAAGCTTTTGTTGCGTCACTTGCAAAGTCGCAAGCTTGCCTTCAATAGATCCTATCACTGTGTAAGCCTCATCCAATTAGGGCTTCAATCTTGCCTTTAGCACTGCTTCCTTGTGCAACGCAGCATCCACCTATTCCATCAACTACTTAGCCTCCTCCAACTTTGATAGTCTTTGTGTCAGCGCAAGAGTTTGCGTTGTGTCCTTAACCTCATCATAGCGTTGTTGTAGCTCATGCACTTTCATTTATAGCCACTGTACATTGGGGTCCTCCTGCAAGTTGGTCAGGACCTCAAATGACTGCTCAAACACTTTCATGCAGTTTTCTACTACACTGTCCACTGCTGCCACTGCTTCTGTGACAGCGGTCGCCCGCTGCTCCTTTACTTCGGCGGAGTTGAAGGTTGGGCCTTCAACTGTAACTCTGTGATTTGTAGGTTCAACTCCAACTGAACCCGCACCATCTCAGTACAAGTGTCGCACACCCCTGTGGCCAACTTGTGGATGCGCACCTCAACTAGCTCCTCCTCCAGAATGGCCAACTCTAGGACCATTCAGCATTCCTCCTCAATGACCTGCATAATGTTCTTGCTTTGATTGGTCGCCTCAGTCTCAGTGACGATGACAGCATCTCTCTATAGTTCCATATGCTCATTTTTGATCTGTTGTTCACTGATCACTTGGAGGGTGCAGTGCTCTCAGGCCCTCTGCTCCGCAACCACTCCATCCTATAAGAGGTGGAGCGCTTCACGCAGGAGCGCTGCCATGTCCAACCCTACTCCCTTTAGGGTGCTAACAATGGGCCTATCAGCCTCTTTCTCTATGGTCAGTGCTCTATTAGGCAACACTATCGCACTAGAGGTCTTTGCGCACAACATATCAGTAGCCTCTAAAGTGATGATAGCCAGGCTGGTAGACATTGTGCCAATCTGTGACGCGTGGATCTGCAACTCCTGCAACCTTGTCTGGATAGCCCCCAAGATGATATGTTGTTGCTGCTCAAATTGTTTCAGGGCCTCCACGGTGACATCCCGCACTGTGTCATCGATATCATGCAAGTCGCCCTCTATTAGCGTGATAGGGTACAGTGATGTCTTGGTCACCTTTGATTCCTTTCTGGGCCCTCCCTTCTCCAGCTTTCATGGGCACTTGATGTGGGCGAACGTCTCCTGAGGGTTCACACCATGCTATTATATTTCCTCTTCTGTCTCAGGGAAAGGCGACATCACGCCTTTGTCATAGCCCTGCTCTGTCCCACCTATCTACTTCCCTGTCTACTTCACGTCCTACTACTCCACCTGGGCCTTATCAGCAGCCTCCTTTTTCCTCTTCTCGGCTAGCTGTGTCACCTTAAGCTTGACCTCCTCCTTTTTCTTCTACGCGGTGGACTTGCTCCCACCCACCGCCAAGTTTATGGTAGTACGCCACTCTGTCAGCCATTGATCAAGCACCACATCAATGGCGTCATCCATTGCAAGATAAGGCAAGTCATACCATTTCTGTGCATGATCATTCCACACCCTAAAGGATTCATGATGGAAGTTTGCTTTAAATTCGGCGTAGCCCTACAAGTTGGTGTACACCATAGGTGACAATCACAGTTTTTGATTGATAGCCATGTGAATGTTCATCTCCATCAAGATCCAGTATCTTGTTGTCCTTAACTTGTTGTGCGTCCTTGGTCGCCCACAGCGAATCGTACTTCGCTACTTCTGGGAGGTCTAGCACAACCGAAGGGAACTGGCTGTCCTCTGGTAACTCCTACGCTATCAACATAATTGACAGGAAGAGCCACGCATCGTGGAACGTCTTCCTTAGCTCCTGTGCTTCATGGTAGTTCACTAGGAATTCTCCGCAAAGGTAGTCCAACCAATTGAACTGGACTCCTTCAGCGCACTCTGCTACTAGTGCAAAAATAGGTGTCGACACCTCATCCGCGTGACACTTCCTCATCACTTTCCGTGCTAAGATCTGTGTGGCTACCTTCACGACAAGGTCACAGTTGCTGGATATAGCATATCAACGCGGCTTCTTCACCAGCTTAAATTTTTCCTTCATAGACTTTGCGAGAGCCTATTCACCAACTTTTCCACCAAATATCATGGCCGGATTCTCGCCTGTATATGGAAATCACATTATGTGGTGAATCAATCTATTTGTGATGGGTATTGGCTCCTCCAGCCATAGACACCCATCATGCACCAAGCACAGCAGCTGCTTGATGACCAAAACTATCACTAGGTGCGATTGTAGTGTGGCACCCAAAGCATGTTGAGCAACCCTTCCTTGTCTACTCCTCTGAGCCACCTCTATGGCTCCAATGCAGTCATTTTTGTATTTGTATCAATGATGTGGCACATTAATTGCTCGGTCTCTAGGTGTGGGAACTTCTCGTGATCAACCAGGTCCTAATCCTCAAGTTTTAGCAGCAACACCCGCGCCAAGCACGGTCCGTCAAAAACAATGTCATCTAGCAGTAGAGGGGTTTGCAGGGGGGTCTTGCTCTCATTGATGTCCTTTGGTACCTTGGTCTTGGGCGTGCGCAGAGGGACATACTCCGACAACCGAGTAATAGGGTCCGCACCCTGGGTTTCAACCTCTTCTACTTCGACTCCCACATCCTCATCATCCATTGGGATGTCTTCAATGTCTTCCTCCTCCAGCTCCAAATTTATATCTTCTCCCTTCTCCTGTGTGGTGGGCTTCGTTGTGTTTCTCCTTGGCGATGCACACACCAGTATAGCTGGTTGCTTTCCCTTTTTATCCTTTGCAGTCTCCTTGGTGGGGGTCGGCTTTGGTCTTGGTGTCCTCGGTGATTTGGGGACTTTGGCAAGTGCTTCAGCAACATCTAGAGCAGCTACTTCTACCTCCATTTCAACTTCCGGCACCGACTCCTCTCCTTCAGTATCTATAGCTTTTGTGGGCGCCGACATGATTTTCTGTAATAACTCTTGTGTCTCCTTTGGTAATGTCTCAAATACTTTACTGGCTATCAGATGGTTGTAGTGCTCGTGATTCATATGCGCCTGAAATCTCAACAACTCAATTCTCAAAATGCCAAGTGTTTTTCGTTGGACAACCACTTGTAATTTATAGGGAATTTTGAATTCAAATCCGACCGTTCCCCCCAAATTTGATTCATTAATGCCGAATTGGTGGCAGATTTTCAAGGATCTGAGCCATAAATTTTGTCTTAAATGTCGATTGCCCACTCCATTTGGCTACATTTCTACCGTCAAATCATGAAAAATGACTTTAAAGGTCACTTTCTGGTCGACCTGCGTGATTTCCCCTTAGGTAGCGCAGATCCCTTTGTGTTGTTGTGAACCCTGTGAAACTTCCTTGCTTCGCACAATCCTCCAATCACGCAGATCCCCAACCCAGGCAGTGTATTTTATAGTCGCATGCCTCCTTTCAGCTGCTTGGAGCACTAAGACTGTGCTACCTTCATCTAGTCACGTGGCTAGACCACTGGTGTATGGATTCAATCGATTGCCATTGACCTTTCCTGAGAAGGGATCTCCATTCAACTTGATTAGTTGTACCGCTCCTCCGTCAGTAATCTCCTTAACGACATAGGGCCCTAACAAGTACATTCTGAATTTCCCTGGAAATTTATAAAACTTCTTGTCATATAACAAAACCAGGTCATTTACCTTAAAGGTGCACAGCTTAATGTGTTGATGATGCCATGCTTTTTCGTGCTGCTTTTGGACTTGTTGGTGAAATCCAACTAGGAATCTCTCTTCCTCAAGCTCATCCAGCTGCGCGAGCCAATCCTTCAAGGCTTCGCAATCTGTCATACTCGTGAGCACCGCTATGCACAGATTAGGCACAATATATTCCATAGGCATTACTGCTTCAACACCATAAACAATCCTAAAGGGAGTTTATCCAGTTAACTTCTTTCACGTCGTCCGATAAGCCCATAGTAATGCAGGTATGCGTAGGTCCCAATCACTTCACTGAGCATTGCAAACCTTGGTCAGCACATTCTCCAGCACTTTATTGAATGCTTCCACTGTCCCATTAGCCTGCGGGTGATAAGGCATGCTCTTCTAGTGATATACCTGAAATTCATATGTTAGCGCACTGATCGTTTCATTCAGAAAGTGCATACCACGATCATTAATCAATATCTTTGGACAACCAAATGACATTAGTACATACTCAAAGAGGAACTTTGCAGCAATCGTGCCTGTGCAATCCTTCACATGTTGTGCTTCTTTCCATAGAGTCAAATACTCCGTTGCGGTAATAATGTAACTCACTCCCATCCTTCCTTGGGGCTAAATAGGTCCCACAAAATCTATCGCCCATTTCTCAAAGGGTTACAGCGTCATCTATGAATTTAGAGGCATTTCATCCCTCCGTGATGGCCTGCCAATTTTTTTACACACAACACACGCCTTGCAATACGCTTTTGAGTCTTGATGGAGGGTTGGCCACCACAACCTTGCATGGAGAATCTTCTACGCAGTCGCTCTCCCTGCATAATGTCCTCCCGCGGCGCCCACATGAGCATCCGCGAGGATGTTGCTTCTTTCAAACTCAGGTACATATCGTCACAATATCTCATTAGACCCCATTTTGTATAGATGCCCAGCAATGATAGAAAAATCTTCCACACGCACCACTAATTCCTTTTTTCTGCTAAATGGTGTATCCCTCTAGGGAAGTTTCTGTCATTAGAAAGTGTATTATATCCTCAAAATGACCATTTGTGACGCACACTGTAAATAGCTGCGCGTCAGGCAATCCCTCCTCCAAATGAGTGGGCTCTTCCCCTATTTCGATGCGCGACAAATGGTTTGGTCCCACGTTCAGTCGTCCAGGCTTCACAATAACTTCAAAATCATATTCCTGGAACAATAAAAGCCATCTGTAGATTCTCCCCCCTAACACAGGCTTATTGACCAAGTACTCAGCGCAGAATGATTTGTGTACATCTTAAACTGGCCTCCCAGCAAGTAGTGTTTAAACTTACGGAGTGCGTATATCATAGTTAACCCCTCGCGCTCGGTAGTGGAATAGTCCTTCTCTGCCTTGGATAACCTTCTGCTTGCAAATGCAATAGGATGGTCCAAGTCTTCTCCACCAGCTTGTGTCAGTACTTCTCCCAGCACTATACACGACGCATCGACATGTACATGAAACTCCTTCCAATCCGGGAAGACTAGGATCGGCGCAGTGACCATCTTTTCTTTCAATACATCCAAGCTCTTCTTACAGTCCTCATTCCAACAGAATGTGACATCCTTCTTCAAAAACTTTTCCATAGGCATGGTGATCTAAGCATAGCCTTTGATAAACTTTTTGTAGTATCTCATATGTCCTAAGGTAGCACGTAGTTGTTTCACACTCCTTGGCACCTCTAAGTTTAGTATCACCGCGATCTTTGTGGGGTCTACCATCAGTCCCTATTTGCAAACCACATGACCCAGTAGGGTCCCAAAAGGAACACAAAATAGGCACTTCTTTAGATTGAGCGTGATCTATAATCTTCGACAGGTATCCAGCATCAGGTGCAAGCTTGCTACATGATGTTTCACCAGCCCAAACACAGTCCAATCATCAAAGTAAACTTTAAGGAACTTATGAATAAAATTTTTGAACGTAGCAATGACTACGGGCAAGAAAATCGCAGGCGCATTCTTCAACCCAAATAGCGTTACAGTGTACTAGAAACAACCCCACTCAGTCGTGAAGGTTGTCTTACTCCTATCTTCCGAAACGATTTTGATCTAGTGGTACCTCAACAACCCATCAGTGAAGGAATATGCTTCCTGACCACCTACATTGTCCAACACTTCATCAGTGAACGGAGTCAGGAAAGGATCATGTACACAAGCGTCATTCAGCTTTCTCAGATCCACGTATATCTTTATTTCATCCTTCTACTTCTTCTCTTGTACCACCATTGGGCTTACACAGTTAGATTCTTCCACAGGCTCAATGATGCTTGCTGCGAGCATCTTGTCTAGCTCTAAGCGGACCTTTTCCTTATACTTTGGATTGAGACGGTAAGGCCTTTTCTTAACCAACTTCGCATCGAGCTTCAACGTGATCTTCATAACACCTAGGTCCCCGATTATCCCTTTTAGATACGTAAACTTGGTAGGGAATAAATCTTGGTACTCGTGGAGCAATTCAACGACCTTATCTACCGTCATGTCATCCCAGTAATCTCCAATCTTCGTGAATTTGGGCTCTGCCTCTGTACCAATGTTTACTTGCTTCGTTTTAAGCGACGCGGTTATATCAATATTCTCAACTTGCGGTCCTTCGACCTCATGGTGGCCTTCTGTTTCAGGGATGTTAATGTTTCGTGGATCCTCGTCCTCTTCTTCAGCAATTACATTATAACATTGTAGCGCATGACTCAGCTGAGTAGCCCACTCAAGCTGAATTAGGTCTACATGATCATGTGATATCCTAAAGATTGTTGCTTTCACCTCTTGTAGTGCTTTGTTAATATATTCAAACCCATCTTCAAAACTTAATGTCATTATGAATCCTTTGTGAAGAATATCCCATTCACCTATACCATGGTGAAGCTCTATTTCTAAGTACGATTTCATCGAGATGACATCCAGGGTGTGACAGAACAAGTGCACCCATTCAGGTTGGGGCTTCTCTCCATAAGCCTGAGCCCATTTGGCTAAGTGTGCACATGGATCATCCTGCCCATCATACATGTATGTCATTTGCACCTTCGGATTCCCAAAATGATTTCTCATCATCTTCCTACATTCGTGCCAATCATCAAAGCTTCCCTTGTGTGTACCCCACCTTCCTGTGGGCATAGCATGCAATGCCCAATCCAATTCTTGGAAGAGCTGATTTTCTAGTACCTCCCTCTCAAATACATCCAAAATGATATCTACATCATTTAGGCCATCATAAGCGGGTATATTTCTTACCTCCAACGATACACAGCACAGTGACCGGGTCATCATGTTACAGTTCAGCGTAGTTACTTCATGTAACTGATTCTTCCAATGCTCTAATTCTTCATCAAAGTTCAAGTTGCATGAACTCTCACAATCCCATGTAATTCGTCCATCCAATGTTGGATTCACCCAATCTTGGTCTCAAGCTATTATCTTATAGATACAGTCCAAATTTTCATCACTCTCATAATTGCGGACTGGTTCAGCATAGCGCGATCTTTCATTGGGATCTAGGGGTACTAATACTTGGAGCGATTTTTTCTCAAATATCATCTTTCACTTCTTTAGGTTGATTATCCCATTCATATCAGTAGCCCAATCAAGGAGTGTAGGATAGGGTTTTTTGTCATCCACAATTCCTATTACTTCAAAGTCGGCCAGCACGCTCACACCTTCAATATTTGTAGTCACCCCCTGCAACTGCCCCATGGGGATGATATTTTGTTGGTTTGCCATCCTTAGCTAAATCGGAGACCATTGCAGCGTAGATCTCCCCATCCGTTCCCAAGTCTTCTTCAATAGGACGTTCGCATTTGACCCCAGCTCCAAAATAACCTGATCCATTTCATACTCTCCTATCTGCATGGTTAGTATCATCTCCCGTCTGTCCTTGTTTTATGTTTACCAATCTTTCGTACTACACATGGCTAACCTGGAGCGTTTCCGCCGCATCTATTTATAAGATCTTGTAGCCCCTTCACAGCCTTTCTATCACGCGATAAGTTCATGCAGGTCTCCAAGAAAGTTGTAAGCATAGAAGGGTCCATCTCCTGATCAGGCTTATCCTTGCTCCCTAAGGTGGAGGCCTCAACAAAGCTCTTCTTTGCTTCCATGAAGGTTTCACGTGCGCGCTCCAAATCGAACTAAGCCTCCTTCATCGGAGCTTTGCAAACCCATGTACTATCTTCGGGTTTCTTCCCCTTGTCATCTCCTATTGTGATTCCACTTCGAAGCACTATATTCACATTTGGATCCTCTTCACGCAGTTCAGATCTCATCATCTGCAGGTTCTGAGTCGACGGAGGTGATAGTGCCCTTTTGTCATGTATCTTTGCTATCAATGTAGTACATTCTTCCATTTCACGATCAAACAGAGTGCAATACTTGCACAACGGACGTGTAGGGTTAGTACAATCACAGGCATAGTGTCCTGGTCCTCCGCAATTGTAGCAGATCAACTGTCCTCGACCTCTACCAAGTCCTCCTCCACCTCGGCCTCGTCCGCACCCCTGAAATCCTGTCTACGCCATCCCTGTTCCCTGGTCAGGGGGGCGCATTTCTGCCTAAACCCTATAGGCGAGAGTACTATCCATCATCAATTCGTAGCTTTTGAAATTGCGCTCATCCTATCCTACCGACCTACAGAAGTTGTAGAACAGTTGTTATGGTGTTTGTAAAAAACTTCTACAACAAATGTTAGTTATTCGTGGCATGTTTTCCTGGTACCTGACATATAGCACACCACAATGCAGGCCCCACACTCGGTCTTGCCTGAGCTTCCAGCCTCAAAGGAATTGGTCCTCCTCCTACAATATAGTTTGCAAAGACCGGACAATGGTCTTTGTCATGCTCCGGACTCTTGCATTTCAGACACCATACCTCTTTGCGCACCTCTGGTCGAATTGTTCTGTCCTGCTTCAAGATTTGCATTTCAAGGCAAAGATTTTTCAACTGCGCATGGATTTACTGAACCCCCAAATTTGGATCTTGCATCAATGTTTCATGCAATCTCATTGTAATCTCCAAGGGTTATGCCTAAGTTGTTATCTTCTGCTGCGACAGCGCAACCCTTAGGTGTGGCAATATCGAAGCCACAAACCAGTCACGATGCTACCTGTCTATCAAGTTCATATTAGTTTCACGGATTTTGCACTTCAATCTCTGATCTGATTCCCAAGGTGTCTCACCTGGTTGCATCACGATTTCCTTGAACCCCACAATAGACTGTGCTTCATATTTAGGCCTACTGAATTCTTTGTTCGGTGCGGTCTGGATGTCTGCCACTCTAGCATTTGGGTTATCATTAGAGTACTTGATGGACCAAGTTAGCGCACGATCCTGCAGAGCACTAACCAATGTCGCCTTCTTCATGTGATCATCTGTAACACCCTGATCTTCCCATGCAGCTTTCACAACAAACCAGAACTAGTCCAGGTCCTCATTTCCCAAACCTTTAAACAAAGGCAGCTTCATTGAATTTGCCATACTGAATTGCGATGGAGGTGGAGGTGGTACGGGTGAAGTCACAGGTGATGGTGGCAAAGTTGGAGGTGGAGTGGGTGGAGGTGGCAGTCGTGGGAATCCTTGTCTTACTAATTGAATAGCACTTCACGAAAAAACCTGTGCTATCCCTTCTTCGTCACCTCGCAGAAGTGAAATCAATGGGCTATATTCAGGACCCTTTTTTCCTTCATTCCTATAATTTTTTCCACTCCACGTAGCTCCAAACGTCAAGGTAGTTGCATAACCCATTTTTCTCACAATAACATTTTAATCTAGGTATTCAAAGATTTCAAGTACTTACCTTGTGGTCCTTTGAAAAAGCGTTTCTCCACCTCACTGTAGCTGACTGAGGTATCGACCACGAATTCAGTTGCAAATCCTTCTATGATGTGATCGAACCAATGATCAACGACGTGGGTGATCTTGTCCTCAGATGCTTCCAATTTCTGTACTAGCTCCGAGGTCCAAACAATAGGACTGTCAAGTTTCCACCTTCCTTGGCTATCTGCTAGCTTTGTGATCCACTCGTATAGCTCAACCAGAAAGGAACAGAAGAAGATCTCGTGGATCTTTGTATATAGGTACCTGTCCAACCACTATTCCTCTGTTAGTCGTGGGTTTCTATTCTCCTGCGCCGCAAATTCGTGGATCTTCCTGTCCAACCAATCTCTGATCTCTTTCTTAGTTGGATTCCAGTGATATGACATCACACATCCCTTGTGTAGATTCTGGTCCCTGCAACAGAACCATTTGTTGGCTTGTGGGTCCTGACCCAGGTTCAGCATTAATTAGCTAAACAAATCTCTACACTACTAGCCCTTTTGGCATCAGCCCCCGGAGCGCGGACTGAAGTCTCACCTGAAGCAATATGGGGGGATGCTGGAACCAAGTTTCTGCACCTTGAGATGGTCGTGATGTCATTTTATTCATTTTATTCCCGCCTTCACACAGGTCGTTAAGTTCTAGGGCTCTGTCTGCCTAACCCCTTATTCCTCCCTTCAATACCTCCGCGAAAGGTTACAACTGGCCTTCACATAGCCCTAACCTTCGGTTTAGATACTTTCACGCTGCTAAGGTAGCGTATTGCACAGATTTTCCGGTTATCTTAAGAATCTTACTTATCTTATTAGATACTCACAGTTGGCACCGCATAAATAGATATTCTTATTTGCGTTTAGTTATCCAACATAATTATACATATTCACGCATCACATAAGCATTATAAAGGGAATTCATATATAATATGACAAGATGTATTAATCGGAACCAAGACATAGAATTTACATAATACTTCTCTTTATTGATATCTTTAAGCGATTATAGACTTTATCCGCTCTGCGCACACAGCTGTAGGGGTTCGTGCACTCAGCGGCAGACTTCTACCCTAGGCCTCTGCGCACTTAGCTGCAGAGCCTCTACCTACGCTACGACCTGAAACTTAGACTTCTTACTTCATAGCTATGACTTCTTCTTCCTTATCTTACTCTCAAACTACTTAGAGCTTAGCTCTTTTTATACAATCCCATGGTCCATAGACCATGGGTAGGTCTTTTACAGCCGACTTTACTTTACAAAAATAAGGGCAGAAAACCCTTTATTAATTATGACACCTTCGCACTCCGCGACCATAAAATGTGGATTCTATACAAGTTTATTACAAAATTTGACAAAAACAACGGCTTTTAGCCCCAAAACTATCCTTTGGGGGATCCCGTTCCAAACAGATGGATTCAGGATTTACTTTTTTTCTTGCAGAATAAATTATATTTCATTTGTATTTAGATTTAGAATTAGAGTATTTAATTGCATTCATAGAAGTGTCCTTATGTAAGAGCAACGTCATTGGTGTCTTGGTTGAGCCCTTGTGTCAACTTAAGGATTGCTTTCTTGCAAACTAGCTGCAAGAGGGTAAATATGATTTCTATCTTATTGTCGATGGTAATTAGAGAGATCATAAGTCAACAGGATGAGTGAGGGAGTAACTAGACCCATTTTAACCATTCATAATCGCCATTCAAAACATATAAGGGCTTAATTAGGGCCTTGACTAGGTGATCTCCCCATTGTTTATTTTGGTCAATTTTGGCCATCAACAATTTTGGCACTAGAAGGAGGACCATTGTTGAGTAATTATTTTTAATGTCTTGTATTTTTAAAGATTTTTTTATTTATAATGGCTCCTTCTAAACTTCCTATTTCAAGTTGCTTCATTGGACTTCCACTTGCCACGACTCCAATAAACGTGGTAAATCTCTTGTCAAAAACAAAGTTTAATGGTAAGGAGAATGTTTATGCTTTTGATCATGTTCTTCAATTTATTTTAAATTGTAATGATTACAATATCGAGGAAGGTGTGATTTTTAGGATATTTACTCTTACCTTGACATGCTTAGCCAAAGACTGTCGTAGGTCACTACCAGTTGCATCTATGCATACTTGGGATGATTTTACAAGAATGTTCATCCACGCTTTGGACTATAATTACGACAGGGTTTTTTATCAACTTGAAAATCTTCGTAGATTTGAGGGTGAATCTTTTGATGATTTTATTTTCAATTTAAATTAGTTTGTTTACAATTTCAAGCATAAGATTTACTTCATCAAATCAAATTTATTTAATGGTTTCAACATATTATTACCCTTCCTTATATCCCTCATATCTATAATTAACCTGAAGAATTTATTTTACTTAACAGTTTTACCACTATTGAAGAGTCTCTCATTACTAATAGCATGGCCTACTCTATTCAAGAAGAAAATGTAGAAATTGTTAATCAACCTTCTCAGGAAAGCATAAGCTCATCTAAAATAAAAAAAATATTGATCCCAAGGATGCTTTAAATCATACTATTATTGTTAATCAGCTAATCAAAATCAGCAAGTAACAATGCAAATTCAAAATTCCAACAAGTTGCAATTTGCCACAAATACTTCTAAATTTTCTCATGCTCATGTTATTGATCAATCACAAAGTTTGGGGCAGCCAAGCATTAACCTTCAAAAAGGTGTGGCCAATGAAATATGTTATCACCAAAATAGGTACCTGATAGGCTGCTGATCAGGAAGACTTTAGGTAACTATTTCAAACCAACTTTTGGCTGAGGCTTAGCCTCCTCAACCTGAGAGGGCTCTCTCACTAGGTTAAAGATTTTGATAATGAATTAGATGGATAACTCTATGAAATAAGTGAGGAAATATGAATGGTTGAACACAATTAGTAAATATCCATTGGGCTTATGGAGTCAAGAAATGCTTCAGTATGACAATAATATTAGCTTTACATGGAAGGCACGGCATCTAGAATTCAACATATGGAGAGAACATCAGTAGCATAAAGGAAAACACAGTCCACAAATGTATGAAGGAAGTTAGAGCATAACCAATGAATGCTAAGTAATCATACATTCATACCACTGTAAGTAATGAGAAGAGGAGAACCATAAGACATTTTGAACATTGAATTCCTTCTGAATCCTGAGAAGCAAAGCCAAATATTGTATTCCTTAAAACAGAGTCTTACACAAAAGCACCATATGGGAGTTCTTTACAAAAAATTCCAACCCTTTGTGCATTACATCTTCTCCAATATATAGAGTTCATTACATGACTTAGATTCTTCCTCCAGCATGAGGGGAATTCGAATTTTCCATCAGTGACACCTATTTTAACCATAAAACAAACTTTTAAATGCATTTGACAGCTAACTAGCAGTCCTAGAGACCTAATACAACTAGGAGTGTAACTCCTTATTATGATTAAACCACCTTAACTAAACATTAAATGCATTCTTTGACAGCTTCAACCTCCTGAAGTTGAATTTGATGAAGCCTCCCACGTTGTCACCTGACTGCTGATGATAAACCCTAGAAATTAGGGAACATGTTTCCTTGTTTTTAGGTTTAGGATCCTTGAACATTGGCACGTGGGACAGAGCCTTTATCTCCTTATCCATGACAAATTTTATGAAACTGAAGGAGGTTTTTGTATTCCATGATGTCTAGAACAAAAACCTCTCTTTGTTTTTTAAAACACTTCTCCAACTGTCCAGAATCTATCCTTGAAAAACACGTGTCAAACAGGAAAAATCTGTTTTCTGAATTTTGGGTTTCAAAGAAAGCTTATTATCTCCCAACTGAAAACACTTATGAAGAAAGTGAGATAGGCTATTGTATCTGGAGAGTTTATGAAGATAAACCGCCTTCAAAATTCGAAAATACCTTTTCATATGACCAGAAACTGATCTTCAAAAAGACTGCTAAAACCAGAAGACCAAGCTTGACTTTCAGCAGTTTCGTAGCGCAAGTTTAACCATAAATGCCTGCCACCTCAGAACGAATTTGAAGAAACTGAAAGATTTTTTTGTATTTTGTTATTTTAGGAAGCAAAGCCTCTTTCAATTTTCAAAATTGAGTTCTCAGCTGCTCAGGACCCCTTATGGAAGTTGACTAGTAAACGCAGAAATCAGATTTTTTATGTTGAAACATGCTTTTTCAGGGATTTCGTAGCACTCCTAGTTCAGTGATTTCGTAGCTAGTTTCAAAATTTCTCCAAAATGATGTGAGATATGACTTCTAAACACCTGGTAAGGCTTCTAGAACATGGAATGAGGCTGTGAAACTTTATTTGGAAAAGAGATATAACCTTAAAAGACTTCTAACCTTATGACCTAACCCTTAAAGCATGAAATGACCTAAAGACCCTTTAACACCATGACTAGAAGAAGGGTTTGTAAATGAGAATGACACTAATTGTGATGAGATGACTCAAAACTCATAAGACTATGACTAGAAACAAGGTAACTTTCCAAAGCTTAGAGACAAAGATTTTAGGGTGATAACTGTGGCTCCACTAGGGATAGTGTGCCCTTGTGGTATACTAAGAACTTGTAGCTCCAGTGCCGTTATCCATCCTCTAGAATAAAACTCTGAACCTCTGACCAATTTTCTCCTCAAGCCTTTAATGATTTATGAACGAAGAATTCAAACTACACCTACTGAAACAAATGCTCAGTCAACCTACCCTGAGCTTATTTGCACATTCATACCTACCCTATCAGCTGCAATCTTCACTTGTAGCTCAAGGAACATGAAACTTCCAATGAAGCCAATCATTGATCTAATCTGACACTTGAATCTCTTAACTATGCTTGAACCAAAAATAAACCAGACAATGAAATAACCAAGGCAGCATGAGGTGTAACTGTTCTTCAAGATGAAAATATAACTGGAAGCCTGAACAATAAATCTTTTCCATGTAGTCAGCTATAGGGTCAAAAAACACATGGTTAGTTTGATGGTCCTCATAACATCTTGTTACTTCTAACAACTGATCTTTAGTCACACAAAATTTATTTGATATGCTATCCAACTGCCTTTCTGAATGATGCCCACAAACAATGTAATTTTCTTCATTATAAAGATCATTCTTTGATGCAAGCTGCTGCAAGGAATTACAAGAATGAACAACCTTTTCCTCTGCCTAAGGGTTATAAAAAATTTCTTCCAGTATTTCTTCTTGGTGTTTGTAATCATTTTCACCTTCATTATGATCCAAAGACTGACAAGTCTACTGCATCTCTACATCAATCTCGGAGGACATAATATGATTTTCATAAGTAAACCCATGTTGATCTTCATGCTGCATTTCATAGGATGTTATCCTTTCTTCTTGTTGTTGAAATGTATTGTTATGAAGAGCCTCTAAAATTTCTTCATCCATAAACTCATCATCATCATAACAATCCTCCAAATATTGAATAAAACTCGTAGAATGTTTACAACAATCTTTGACCAACAATAAGGAAGGGTGACACTCTTTATACACGTCATAGAATACATCATGGAAATTAGCAAGAGAATATAATGAACCATTTTCCAAGCTTTTATACCAAGACCATGCTTTTCCTCAAAGTGGTCATAAACATCCTCATGAGAACAATACTTCAGGGAACTGAACCTTAAGATTGCGTACATGCATATGGAACCTAACCAAAATGAAGAGCAGCATTGTCTTTCTTTTCATCTTTGAATATTGGAAGATCATCTAACCAATCAACCTTTGGCATAGGATTTGGAAAACCAGGGATATGAGACCGATTCATAGGGGCATACCTGGCATTCATTCTTGCAATGGAACTCATTTTGAAACTTCATCAAGCTACTGATCCTCTAGCATTGGAGTCACTTCCAATTTGTTATGTGGAGTCGCCAAGGCAGTTTTGCAGCCTCAAAAAGATGTCTAAGCTCCTACTACCTTCAGAAGTTCAGCTTCTTGATTTCGGGAATGAATAGACTTCAGGCTCTCGGCAGACGCACCAAAATGTTATCACCAAAATAGGTCCCTGATAGGCTACTAATCAAGAAGACTTTGGGTAACTATTTCAAACCAACTTTTGGCTGAGGCTTAGCCTCCTCAACCTGAGAGGGCTCTCTCACTAGGTTAAAGATTTTGATAATGATTTAGATGGATAACTCTATGAAATAAGTGAGGAAATATGAATGGTTGAACACAATTAGTAAATATCCATTGGGCTTATGGAGTCAAGAAATGCTTCAGTATGACAATAATATTAACTTTACATGGAAGTCAAGGCATCTAGAATTCAACATATGGAGAGAACATCAGTAGCATAAAGGAAAACACAGTCCACAAATGTATGAAGGAAGTTAGAGCATAACCAATGAATTCTAAGTAATCATACATTCATACCACTGTAAGTAATGAGAAGAGGAGAACCATAAGACATTTTGAACATTGAATTCCTTCTGAATCCTGAGAAGCAAAGCCAAATATTGTATTCCTTAAAACAGAGTCTTACACAAAAGCACCATATGAGAGTTCTTTACAAAAAATTCCAACCCTTTGTGCATTCCATCTTCTCCAATATATAGAGTTCATTACATGACTTAGATTCCTCCTCCAGCATGAGGGGAATTTGAATTTTCCATCAGTGACACCTATTCTAACCATAAAACAAACTTTTAAATGCATTTGATAGCTAACTAGCAGTCCTAGAGACCTAATACAACTAGAAGTGTAACTCCTTATTATGATTAAACCACCTTAACTAAACATTAAATGCATTATTT
The DNA here is from genome assembly GCA_000404065.3 of Pinus taeda. Taxonomy (NCBI): domain Eukaryota; kingdom Viridiplantae; phylum Streptophyta; class Pinopsida; order Pinales; family Pinaceae; genus Pinus; species Pinus taeda. Next base: position 145,020 of record APFE030145349.1, on the reverse strand, counting down.
GATAGCTGCAACCTCCTGAAGTTGAATTTGATGAAGCCTCCCACGGTGTCACCTGACTGCTGATGACAAACCCTAGAAATTAGGGAACATGTTTCCCTGTTTTTAGGTTTAGGATCCTTGAAAGTTGGCACATGGGACAGAGCCTTTATCTCCTTATCCATGACACATTTTATGAAACGGAAGGAGGTTTTTGTATTCCATGATGTCTAGAACAAAAACATCTCTTGGTTTTTTAAAACACTTCTCCAACTGTCCAGAATCTATCCTTGAGAAACATGTGTCAAACAAGAAAAATCCGTTTTCTGAATTTTGGGTTTCAAAGAAAGCTTATTATCTCCCAACTGAAAACACTTATGAAGAAATTGAGATAGGTTATTTTATCTGGAGAGTTGATGAAGAGAAACCTCCTTCAAAATTCCAAAATACCTTTTCATGTGACCAGAAAAGGATCTTCAAAAAGACTACTAAAACCAGAAGACCAAGCTTGACTTTCAGCAGTTTCGTAGTGCAAGTTTAACCATAAATTCCTCCCACCTCAGAATGAATTTGAAGAAACGGAAAGATTTTTTTGTAGCTTGGTATGTTAGGAAGAAAATCCACTTTCATTTTTCAAAATTGAGTTCTGAGCTGCCCAGGACCCCTTCTGGAAGTTGACTAGTAAACGCAGAAATCAGAGTTTTTTATGCTGAAACGGGCTTTTTCAGGGATTTCGTAGCGCGCTACAAAAACTCCTAGTTCAGTGATTTCGTAGCTAGTTTCAAAATTTCTAAAAAATGATGTGAGATATGACTTCTAAACACCTATTAAGGCTTCTAGAACATGGAATGAGGTTGTGAAACTTTATTTGGAAAAGAGATATAACCTTAAAAGACTTCTAACCTAATGACCTAACCCTTAAAGCATGAAATGACCTAAAGACCCTTTAACACCATGACTAGAAGAAGGGTTTGTAAATGAGAATGAAACTAATTGTGATGAGATGACTCAAAACTTATAAGACTATGACTAGAAGCAAGGTAACTTTCCAAAGCTTAGAGACAAAGATTTTAGGGTGATAACAAAATACATGATGAAGAATCTAAAATTTATATTATGGAAAATGAGCAAGAATCTACAAGCATAGAATTTGTCAGGTTCATATCTTCAAATAGTCACTTTTCTCCATACCCTGATCTTTTTGCTGATTGTAATTCATTTGCTTATAATTCAACAATTCCTCCTTGCACATATTCTATTCTATCAAACGAAGGAGCTATTATAAATAATGAATTACCAATTAGTTATGGTTAGGCTAAAGAGCCATTTAATGATCATTCTTTCAACAATGCTGAAACTCCACTCAATCATTTTTCTTGTTCTAATATGTATTATGGAAAAGAAGGGAATACCAATGAAAATGATCAATTTATTTATGATGATGATTCTAAGTTTTAGAATAGTTAGTTATCCCATCAACCATTAATTTCTCTTGTTCTCAATACTCAAAATAAATGTATGTTTCTCCACGGGGTCTTCAATAGATGATGATCGGGTGCTCTGTTAAGGCACTCCTTGATGTGAAGTCATCAGTTCAATTCCCTACCCCGATTGGGTGATATATTGGACATGTTGAAGATGTATTCATACCAATCTTACAAAATAAAAATAAAAAATCTATGCTTCAAGTTAAGGGATTTTCTTCTATTGATACCACTACAAATGACACTCCTCTTGAACTAACAAAAAATCATAATGACTCCAATTCTGTTGAAGAAAAATTCATTCCAATTCTTTATCTTCACATTATTCAAGTTCCCATTCTTTCCAGTGATAGTCTTGAGTCTTTTTCTCATTCACAAGTAGAAGCTAGTAATAGTTTTTTATTATATTATTTTGGTTGATTCTTGTGAAAAAGAGATTATTTCAAACAAGGCCCAATTGTCTTGTAACACTACTGTAAATAATCATCTATTTTTGTTGTTTTTTCTTCATTAATTATGATCATTTTCAGATTTGTATACTTCTTTTATTTTTTGATTCTTTGATATCCTATGCTAGCATATTGAGTAATCAAGCTTTGAACACTTATCGAGTGCGTTAATGGATCAATCTGAAAATGAAATTCAAGGATGTAGTCATGAACAACAAGAACTTATAATCTTCCAATTTTATTTGATGTTCATGTCATACCAGCTCATTATTCCTTCTCGGATGCATTTACAACAAGAACCAACACTTGAGACTGTAAAATCACAATTTGACTAGCTATTTAGTCTATCTAAAAATCTTCAAAAAGATTCGTTAAATTTCCATCCTTATTTCCTTGATCCATTTGAAAAATGTTTGGAAATTTCAATTACATAGAAGATTGTTAATATTTTGTCTCATGAACATAACACTAACATTTTTCACAGGCTACAACATCTGAAAGCATATCATTTCAATGTAGTCTCTTGTCCTTCTCTTCTTGGAATCCTCTCCAACCATTAACAAATGTTCATCCTAATTTTTATGATCCCATAGGAACGTGGCTGGAGAACACCTTGCAAGAGAGGATTTTTATGAATAAATTTAGTTTTCTAAATTTATTAGAAATTAATGTACATATTAGGATTAACTTTTATTTTCCCAATTTAATTATCATTTTAGTCTTATTATTAATTTTTGATATGTAAATATTTGTAGGAAGAAAGGAATTTTACTGGCTCCATTGGAAGTATGATTTTACTTACTTTTAATTTGCTCTATAGAGTAAGATTAGGAGTATAAGTGGTTTAGTTAGCCTTTTTTTTTTCTTCTTGTTTTCCTTTAATGATACACGTAGAAAAATAAGCAAGCAACAAGATTTTAATATTTTTAGGATGCTTTATATTGTGTCAATTAGATCTTCTCGTGAACATATTCATGAAAGTATTCACTTATTTATTATAATTTTAGTTTTTGACAGTGTGCTCTATACAAGTGCTTTGCTTTATATTTCCTTTGCTTTGTAAATTTATAAGATAAGTCATAATCATGTTTTTCTTGTTTTATTGATGCAACTAGAACTAAATGTTTTCGTAATCAAAGAAAAAGATTCTCAAAGGCAAAGGATAATCACAAATAATTTCACAGCAGTTGCAAAAATAACTCCTATCCTGTTCCATGCCCCTGTGCTTTCTAAATTATGCATTTGCTAAGTCTATGCAGAATCAAACCATTCATCGTAGTGCTCATCCCATGTCTTCTATTTTGTTTACACCCTTTTTATTATCCCCGAGATGACTCAACACCTATGCAACCATTCAATCCACATGTCATTTGCATATGGGTCCCTCATTGCTTACACTCTCTATAGTTTGATTAGTCCACTCCCTTCTGATCCTTCCATGTATTCCTGCTTGCTTTTCCAAGACAAGATCCTTGAAATCTCTTTTCTTTTGTCTTTTAGGATTCTGACCTTCCAAGATAACATGAACATGTGGGCTTCTTTTTACCTTATTATTCTTCTTGTGCATGCTACACATAGCTCGACCCTAGCTATAACCATTGATTATCTCCACCAAGTTGCTTAGAGGCTAATCCCCAGATATTTCATAAGTTTCTCCTTTCTATTGTGTTGGGGATCATCTTCCAAGCTGAAAAAAGCATCCTTAACAATATAATCACTGGGTCCCACTTTTACCACATGACTTCATTCATAATATTGATTTTCCCTTTGCACTACCACCCTTACACGTCATCTTAACACTCCTTCCTTGGAGGTTACCTATGCTCGTTCATTCGAAAGAGCCATAACAACTTACCTAGGACTGCTCATCATCCTGTGTCCCACTTGAACTTTCTCTTCACTTTACTGTTGGATGCCTGACCTTTTCCCCTTCCACACTTGCCTGCTCTTAATCATCCTTACCCTATGTACTATGTGACTTCTTTTTTTCTTCTGCACTTCCATCCCGGGCTGATGTAAGCACCCACGACACCTGCCAACGCACTGTTCGTTCAAATTAAAGCGACACCTGTCATGCTTGAGCAACTATTATATTAACATGGCAAATCCGTAAGCACACCTAGAATATGCAAAGTTAAATTGGATTTAGAACGACTATATTGGATTTGGGAATTCATTTGTGATTTGATTACATATGATGCTTCATTCTAATGCCAACTATGAAAAGGTCCAAGTCCTCTCCATATATATATAACTGCTACATAGGTAGGGAATTTAACTTTGATTAATTGGATTTTTAAAAATGTTTTGAGGTTGATCTGTAATAAAAAAGCTCTATTTCTCACTAGCATCATGCAAAGAGCACAACACAAATCAAAATTCACAAGAAAGGTTATCAACAACTGCAATACAAAGAAAGTACATTTGGCAGATTTTTCATTATTTTGAATCTTATTTTTGATGATTTTTATTTACTCTCGATTCCTTGAACTCAAACTATTCCTTTCAATTTTAATACTCACTCTAGTTTAGATTCAATAAGGTGATGATCTCTAGCATATGAAAAGTTCATTAAAATTCAACTTCTTTATACTTATCTCAATAACTAAAAAAAGTTGTTTTTGGGAGAAAATCAATATCTTTTAGGTAAATCATCACGATATTGTTGAAGGTAATCTCATATACCTATTTTCATCCTCTATTATTTTCCATTTTAATTTAGTTTGAATTTTGTTTTAATACATTTAAATTTAAGCTCTGTTTTTGCATACCCTCACTAATAACACTTAAGGTTTGATGTTGTTGGAAAATTACTAAGAAATCCTTCAACTTATTTTTCATATCTCTTGGCTTAGACAAGCAATTGTGATGATGATTAAATGACAAACAAATCACATCAGGGAGTCTCTTTACTTTATCTTGTTTTCATTTAGTATCTTGTTCTTTATTCTTCAAGACTTAATTTGAAACAAGACATTTCCTAAACACGAGACGTTTGATGCAACTTCATCCTTTATCCATAATTGATTTCTAATTTTAAATATATATATTTAATAAAAGACTAATTAGGTTCAACTTTGCGAGACAATTGAACAAGATCTCAACTTAAGTAAGTTGCATAGGTTTTCCTCTTATTCACTTTTGTTTAGACATTTTCATAAGTAGTCGTATTGGACTTTTCTTTTTTCCATTTACATTTTCTTTTGGGTTTTCGTTTTCTTTCTTAATTTACAATATTTGAAGTGTGTTGATCTCATTTCGCTTTTGGATTGGATTTTGTGATATTTCCAAAATCTATATGAGGGAATCTTTCTTACCCAATATCAATCGGTCCACATGAGAAAATATTTACTCTATCATTTCAATAGGATTTTATTTATCTAAAGATCATATTTTTATTAAGTTTTCACTTTCTCATACATCCACCATTAACTTTGGGGAACATTGAGATTTGATTCAAGTAGTATAAGTTCACCTTTATAAAAGAAGGAATGGTCTCTAGTATTTAATTTGAATGCCGCCCATACCTATCCACATTTAAAAACCTCTACATTGGTATATGAAGAGAAGCCTTGTAGGGTCAAACTTAAATAGTATCACATTTATTTCTTTAAAAAGAAAGCCTCTTATACCACCCCACTCTCTTCACTGAATTGCCGAAAGCAATTTTCTAAATAAAGTTTCTCAAAAGGGTGACATAATATAGTTGAAAGAATATATGTGTGGGAAGTGTATGCAAACCCATCGGGGCACTGATCAAGCTCACTGGAAGTGGGTCAATGTATACATGGTATTAAGACAACTTTGACGAGGTACTAAACAGGCTTGCTAGCAACGAAGCGATGTCAGGAAAAAGAGGTAATTTTATATTTAATAGATGCATACTATCATTTAAAGCCTCCTAGCTATTTTTGTTGTTTATTTGTAGAAAAATAATTTAAAAGTAATAATCATCCCCTATATTTGGATTCTTTTTTCTAGTTTGGACATTCAAGTACTTTCATTTTCAAGAACTTATTTTGCTTTGATTCGATCTTTGATAAATTTATTCCTATTATCCTAAACCAGGGATAAGTGTTTCTTCCCCATGTGTCACCAATTGTTATGGCCACAACACCCCCCACAAGTTTTGAAATTTATTATGGGGACCCTGAATGCAAATTTTGGTTAAATCATTCATTTAATGCTTTAATTTTGTTAATTTTGTGAGATTTTCATTTTTTTTCTCTCAAATTTTTGTTTTGACTATTTCATTGCATATGTTTCATCACTAGCTTTCCAACGATTCAAGTTTCACATTATTTGGACTTACGGTTTGTAAATTAGACTTAGTCAAAGTTTAGTGGAATTTCACTACCTTAATTTAAAATATTTTAAATTGATTTTACTTTTATTTTATAATTTAATTAATTTAAATATATAAATATAATTAATTTAATTTAAATATAATTATTTAATTATTTAACAAAATAAATTAAGTTAATCATTAATTTATTTAAGTAATTGTAAATATTTATTATTTTATTATTATTATAAAATTTTTTGTATTTATTTTTTTTTAAATTCTACGGGAGCACCGTAACCGAGTTCTTTGTATATATTATAACTCTATAATTAAAACTCTATATTAAAAATTTATTGTAAACATTAAATTATATATATATATATATATATATATATATTATATATATATATATATATATATTATATTACATCATCATTTCTCATATTTCATACCTCCTAGGTTGACTAAGCCACGAAATGGCCTCCTAGGTTGACTAAGCCACGAGATGGCGAAGTGGGAGGAGCATGAAGCGTAAGCGGAAGCCTTTGAAGGGGGGTGGCTTATTTTATAATGGATAGATCAAAAATACCATGGAATGGGGAGGGCCCACACTCCAATCATGGCACTGCACCCACTCCCTCCTCCATTCCCTCGAATGTGCATTCCCACTCCCTCCTCCATTCCCTGGTATGTGCATTTAAACCTCTTCTCATATTTGCTTTAAAGTAGTTTGTTTTTTTGTTTGTTTTTTTTTTTTTTTTTCATTTTTAATATATATTTTTGTTTTTTTATTTAAACCTTAAAGGAAAACAAAATCTCAAAATTATGTAAATTTCTAGTAAACAATTAGATTTGAAATAGAGACTTTGGAGGTTGAGATTTTGGGTTTGATTTAGCCAAATGAGGCAAATGAGACTTCATTAGAAATATAATTCCATGGAGAACAATATAGAAACATTAAATACAACAAATATGGAGATTTATTAATCCAAACAATTAGTAGAAGTAAAGGCTACAAAATTGCAACAATAATTAAATTCTTGAGTTTGTTTTGGAGAATTTTGGGGTTTTCCCAAAAAATGGCTTGTTGTTGCAAATTCTTTTTTATTATCAATTTTGGCTAGAGAATACCTCCACAAGGAAGCAATGAGAGTCTAGAATTTGATTTTATTAATTTATCAAATGGATTTTGAATTCATTGATTGATTTTCACAATTTTAGAAATCTGAATTTTTCTCTTGATTTTAATTGGTTTAATTTTTATTTTTTTTGTGAAATAAGATAAAGCAAAGGGGATATACTTTCCATTGATATTAATGAAAATATAGAAGAGAGAAGTTGTTATGGAACCAGCTCAAGAAAAGATAGATCAACGCCTTAGAATTCAGCCTCTTCGAGGGGGCAACCTCCTTTACATTACATAAATGAACAATTCTTGGATGATACAATTGAAAATACCTCCTTTCTATATATAGGAGTCTAAGGGGTCATAACATAATCAGAGCGAACATAACAATAATAATATAAGGGCACAATAATAACAATAGTGGGCTTCTATGGGGCACAATAGTAACAATATGGGCACTACATGGGTACATCAATATAATAAGTGGGTTGTACTAATAACAATAAGGGGTTACACTAGTAGTATAGGGGCCTAACAGAAGTTTTACGTATCGAGCTCTGCAACTGGATCTAGGGTTGGCACTAGGGTTTTGGCGTTGGGCACCATGGCAGGACGCACAAGGGGGAGTGCTGCTCCCTCCTACAGGCAAGACGGATAGAAACAAGGGTGTGAGAAAGCAGAGTTTCAAGAAACCTCTAGAGAAGGCAACAGAGGCAAGAAACACAGAAACATTGGGAAGAAGCAAACCTCATGAACAGGAAGGGGAGTAGCAAGAAGCTAGTAAGGAGAAGGAAAAAGGGGGTAGCAGTCAAAAACCTACTTCCATAAGGACAACTGGGGTCTACAAACCCAAGTCGAACATCATACCTCGGGTCATCTTAAGCGACCCAGCGCTGCAAGTGAATAGGGATCATATGACGGAATATGCAGTCGTATGCAAATTCATGGGGATATGGGCGACAGAGAGGGCGCTACAGGTATGGATAAGGAGCCACTGGAAACCAAAGGGGGAAATACACCTTTATCTAGGATCTAAGGGCTTCTTCACAGTAGTATTCACAAGCCTGGAGGAAAAAGACAGAGTGTTCGAAGGACGACCATATTTCTATGTTGCGGCAGGCCTCTACATGCAGTCATTGATGATGAACTTTGTCCCGGAATGCGAGACATTCACATCGGTACCGATATGGATCAGACTATACTCCCTTCCTCTGGATTATTGGCTATCGGAATCTCTGAAAACAATAGGCAACAAATTGGGGCATTTTCTAAAGATCTCAAATGCAACTTTGAAAGGTAAATATACCTCCTTCGCCTGGATATGTGTGGAAATGGATTTATATAGAGCACTTCTGGACACGATAATTTTAAAAGTATATGATGAAGAATGGGTGCAGGCAGTGGACTATGAGCACATCCCATTTAGGTGTCGCAAATTCCATGAGCATGGGCATCTATATAGAGACTACCCAACAAACCACATAAAGAGAAATGTGAAAACCACGGTGGATAAAAATCCTGAGCGTTTTACCAAGGTTGGGGGCAAAGGGAAAGGCGCAAAGAGGTAGCAAAAGAAGATCAATGAGGAAAAACAACTGAGCCACAATAGCTTCAAGATCCTAGAAGAAGACAAAGGAAACAAAGAAACAAACCAGGAAATGGAGAATACTATCACTGAGAAGGAAAGGGATGAAAACATGGAAGATATCATAGAAACCATTAGGGAGATAAATCAGGACCATGAGATGACTACAAGTGAGGTGGGAACGGAGGACCAGGAACTGTAGGAGATTCTAGATAAGGAAAATCTTGATATAGAGAAATTTATGGAACAAGGGACGACCAAAGGAATGGACTCGCTACCAAAAGAGGAATATGACAGGGTTCAACGGCTCTTCCTATGGAGATCGCAATCGAAGGGAATTGGAGTGAAAAGAAATCATGAAAGCTAGGAATATAGAGGGGTCAAAATGATGGAGGAGACATGGGCACAATCTCCAAAGAACCCAGGGAGGAAAAGAGCAAGAAAAAGATAGAAGGAGTTGTTGAACAAATGTGGGAAACTATTGATTAACTCAGCTAAGATGAAAGAGCTTACCGATTTCTCCTTTACTAATCTTTCTTAATGAAGCCAACAATCTGGAATACCAGAGGTATAGGAAATAGAAGGAAACAAAGAAATCTCAATAATAGAATAAAAGAAGAAAAACCAGATATGGTTTATATTCAAGAAACAAAATGTTCAATGGATAAGATTAGAGAAATACATAGTAAATGGCTAATCAAGTATGAGTATCTAGAGGTTAAAGCAAAAAACTCAGTAGGGGGATTCTCACGCTGTGGGACCCACAAAAATTTGGAATCCTGGATGTTGAGGCATCTAGGAACTATCTTTCTTTGGTATGTCAACCTTTAGGGGATAAGGAGATATACATGATCACAAATGTCTATGGCCCTCAAAAGAAAGAAGACAAATTCAAGCTTCTTACCTCCCTTGAGGAACTAAGAGCAAGATATCCTAATATGCCCTGGATTGTTGCAGGAGATTTCAATATGATAAGATCTCTTAGAGAGAAAAAAGTGGGCATTAGGCAGCTAGAAAGAGACTCCATGGCTTTCCAAAACTTCATAATGAACATGGGATTAGTGGACACGGAAACAATAAATGGGACCTTCACCTGGAACAACAAGAGGGGAGGGGCTTCACAAGTCGCCTCTAAATTAGACAAATTTATTATCTCGGAGGAACTCTTTCTCTCAGGCCCCACCATGATAGCTTCTATTATTCCCTTTGGAGGTCCGGATCATTGGCCTGTACAACTGGAAGCCACTTTTATGGGTACACCAAGAAACAGACCTTTCAGGTTTGAGAATGCCTAGCTCTCTCACCCTGAATTCAACAGTAATATTGACAAATGGTGGAAAGAGGATCTAAACATTCAAGGCACTAGAATGTTCATGCTCCAACAGAAACATAAACATATCAAATCCAAGCTTAAAGGTTGGAACAAAAAGGAATTTGGAAATATCTTCAAAGCCAAAAGAATAGCTGAGCAGAAACTCCAGGAAATCAATCAGATCAACATCACAGAGGGATTTACCAAGGAGCGGAAAAAGCTAGTTGATTCTTTGCAGGAAGAATGGGAAGATCAGTGCTTGCAAGAGGAGATTTTATGGAGACAGAAGTCAAGGATACAGTGGATTAGAGAGGGAGAAAGAAACACGAGGTTCTTTCACAAATCCACCATGGATCAGAGGGCACACAACAGAATTACAAAGCTCAAAGACTCTCAAGGGAGAGAAATTTTCTCTCACAAAGACATGGAATCTCTCCTTGTACAACATTTCCTCAGTATTGCAAAGGAGCCTCTGGAGGACAGATCCAGGTTCATCAACCATTTCACTCAGTACATCCTTCAACTGGTCACTAGAGAAGATAACCATAATCTTAATAGGCCAGTGTTGGAAGAGGAGGCCAGAGAGGTAATCAATGAAATGCAAAATGGAAAAGCTCCAAGCTCGGATGGGTTTAATGTAGACTTCTTCAAAGCATGTTGGAAAACAGTCAAACAGGATATCCTTGAGGTGGTGGAAGACTCAAGAAGATCAAAAAACGTTCTGAAGGCGTTTAATAATTTGTTCATAGCTTTGATCCCAAAAAAGGAAAATGCCATCACTCTGGATGGCTTCAGACCCATAGCCTTATGTAATGTGGTGTATAAAATTATTTCCAAGGTGATCGCCAATAGACTCAAGCCCCTTTTACCAGCTCTCATATCAGAGGAGCAAACAAGCTATGTGGAAGGAAGACAAATCCTCAATAATATCATCCAAGCTCATGAGGTGGTACACTCTCTCAAAAGAAACAAACAAGCTGGTATTATCATTCAATTATACCTAGCGAAAGCTTATGACAAGCTAAGTTGGTCTTATATAAGGGCAATTCTAAAAGCCTATGGCTTTAACCAAAACTGGATAAGATGGGTTATGGCACTAGTTACCATGACTAGTTTCTCCATCCTGCTTAATGGCGCTCCTTCAAGACTCTTCACACACTCCAAAGGTGTCAGACAAGGGGATCCGCTCTCACCCTTCCTCTTTGTTCTCATGATGGAAGGGCTTGGTAGAGATATTAAAATGGCTAATGCTGAAGGAAGAATCCAGGGCATAAAACTCACCTTGGATGGAGCGGCAAACACACATCAGCAATTTGTGGATGAAACAATGTTGCAGGGCTTACCTATGGTTAGGGAAGCCAGAACGATCAAACAAATTTTGAATAACTTTGCTATGGTTGCTGGCATAGAGGTAAGTCTCAACAAATCAAAAGTTTTTTTCTAACATTGACATTACTATTCAAAGAAATATCACCAGAATTCTTGGGTTTCAAAGGGACCAGCTACCTTCCAAGTATTTGGGCATACCTCTCACAGCTAAACCTCTCAGCAAAGAAGTGTGGGAGCCAATTATAAATAAACTGCAGGACAAGATCCAAAAATGGACATGCAGGGCTTTAAACTTGGCAAGGCGCCTTGTGCTCACACAGGTGTTGAGCCCTGAAACTACATATCGCCTACACATTTTCCCAAACTTTTTCCACCCACCTAGACCTCATAAGCTATCGACATCATTGCATATTGATTCTAAAAGAGTATTTAAAGTGGTTTTCTAACTATGTTTTGTGTTTGTTGTTTGAATTAGATTTTGCTTATGAGCTGCGGAATTCAGCCACTCTCCGCAATTGTTTTTGTTAAACTCCAGGTTTCTGGTGTCATTCGGCAAAACGAGACATGTGGGCAAGTTATAAATGACCTGGACATGGATCAAGTCCTATTGGTCTAGCTAGATTCATTAAGGAACGCTGTGGTCAACGGTGGTCAAAGGATGGTCTAACGAAGGAGTCCTACGGCAGCTGGACTCTGTTTTCAACAATGTGAAGGATTCGTGGCCGTTTCTAGATCCCTGGGGTCATGTTGACACTTGTAGGCTGCCCCACGATGTGAATCCAACAACCATTTATGATAGATTGAATAATCTCAGTAACCATTATGCTAAATTCATGGACACTGTCTTTTATGTGTCCTCTATTGACATAGTTTCACAGGAAAACAGTTATGAAGTTTTTGTTATAAATAACGTGTTCCTATACACATAGAGTTAGTCTTTTTATTAATGTAATTTTGCTATTAAAGTTGTTGTGTCGTGACACTAGTCCCACTATGGTAACGTTGTTTTGGAATATAAAAGAAGACTCTATTTCTACATGATTACGTGAGCATAATTCTTGACTGATAGCCTATTGACTGAGGCTGTGCAGAGGGCCCCTACACACTGAGGTCTCATTTTTCTTATTGCTGTAAATTTTTATGCATTGTTTCCTTATTTCCATTGCACATATTCCATAGTTATCCACATGTGTATATCTCATTTGTTACATTTCATTTCTGTGCATGATTTTTTAGCTCTGTGTATTGTTAATAACACTGATCAGTGTGTGTGTGTGTTTCAAGATAAAGTAGGCCCGGGTATTTTCATACAGTTTTTGCAATAACCAGTGACATGGAATTAGCCTCTCTACTGACTCTGCTTTTCTTAGTTTTTTTTAATCCCAGTTATGCTTTGATTCTAGTCTTGTTCACTTGCTTTAGTAGTTACTTTAGATATCAGATTGCTCAAGTCATTGATGTTATCTCCGAAAGCCATAGCTTAGACTACCTGGAGAGGTATCAGACTATGAATGATGTGATTTGATTTTAGTTTTACTTTTCTGCAATTAGACATCAACTTGCTCATATCATTGATGTTATCTCCAAAAGCCATAACTTAGACTACCTGGCAAGGTATCAGACTATGAATGATGTGATTTGATTTTAGTTTTACTTTTCTGCAATTAGACATCAAATTGCTCATATCATTGATGTTATCTCCGAAATCCATAGCTTAGACTACCTGGCGAGGTATCAGACTATGAATGATGTGATTTGATTTTAGTTTCACTTTTCTGCAATTAGACATCAACTTGCTCATATCATTGATGTTATCTCCGAAAGCCATAGCTTAGACTACCTGGCGAGGTATCGGACTATGAATAATGTGAATTGATTTTACTTTTATTAAATTGCAATTTTTGATTTACTTGAGTGCAGTAGCTTAGTTCATTTTTATGTATTTAAACAGCAGCAGAGATAATGGTTTCATGATCAATAGTTCATTATTTGTTTGACTTGAGTAGCAGCACATTTTCATTTTTGTTCAAGTATTAATTTCATCATTAGTATGCTCTAAGACCCTCTGAAGTGTTAAAGTTCTAGAAATCATTACAGAGGAAATAACTGCCTCAAAATTTATATCCATACTTGCCTTCTAGAGTATTCTTAAAACTCAGGGATAGAATTTCCATTCACATTAGGAGACAAATAAAGATAAAAACCCCCAAAACAAAAGAAAAATAAAAAACGACAAAAAGTAAGAAATAGGTTGTCTTGCACATATAATGCGCCACACTTCATCGGCTTACAAATCCCAGATTGATAATTAATGTAGCAATTTAGGACACACTAAATTGACCAAACATTTTGGTGCCATTACCGGGGAAGCGTAACTAGGTAGCCAATTTCTTAAAAAAAACAACATAAGGGAAAACTGATAAACTTCTTGAAGTATGCTCTCCTCTTGCACCTAGCGTGATCTGGAGGATTAGGAAAGAGAGTTGTTAGTTCAATAATTTCTTGATTATGCTCTCTTCTTGCACCTAGTGTGATCTGGAAGATCAGAAAGAGAATTATTAGCCCAACTTGAAAGAAAAAATAAAAAATAAAAAATAAAAAAAATGACATGCATAGAGAAAGAGATTCTAGGGGAAGGTTTATAGCTAGGGCCAAGAGTTCGATTTTCACAACTCTAGCTACTTCAAGGCATAGACAAGATTCAGCCCCATCTACTCCCAACCTTAGAATTCCTGGAATTCAAGGAGCAACAGCTAAACTAGAGGATTCTCCCACACTATCTACTAAATCTGATCTAGGAGAAGAACCTTTCTTCACTTCTACAGGGGAACATATTGTAATCAAAGAAGTAAAATCACCTGAAGAAGGGAAGGAATAAACTCTCCTTGTCAACCCTTGATAGAAGAACCAGAAGACTCTAAGGAAACTATCATGATAGAGGAAGTAGTAAATGGATTTGGGGATAGAGGTAGAGGAGGAGGAAATAATGGAGGCAACAATGGTGGAGGTGGAGGTAATAATGGAGGAAATAGGGAAAGAGTTAACTCATTTGGATTCCCTATAGTTGATGAGGAAACTTATACAACAATGAAAAACATCTCACCATCCGTCCTTCCAAACTTTTATGGGTTGCGAAGTGAGGATCCTGAAACATTTCTATTTGAGTTTGAAGTCGTGTGCCAAACCTATGACTATATGGAAGACTCTCAAAAACTCAAACTGTTTCCTTCAACATTGAAGGGAGTTGCTTTGAAATGGTTCATGGGATTAGTCACCCAATCTATTAGGACTTGGAATGATATGAAACAAACATTTTTGGATAGATACCTGGACTATTAAATGCCCACCAATCACAAGGATGAGATATTCAAAATGATGCAAAAAGAAGATGAAAACTTGGAGGATTTACTTGAAATATTTCAATACAACTTAAAGAGAGCAAAAATGAGTAACTTAGATGAGGAAACCTTGAAAGCCCTTCTATTAAAAGCCATTAGAGATAAATGGATAGATATTTTAAACATGATGGGGAAGGGAGATATTTCTCAACTTCCACTTCGTGATATCGCAGAACTATGTGTCCATCTCTCAAGGGGAAAATTTAAAACAGGAAAAGGGCCTATAGATCCTTCTCTTATTAGAGCAAACAAATCTGCAACTGGATCAGTAAGTAGGGCAGAGATTGGCAATATGCTTGATGAATCCAAAACCGATATTCTAGGGAGCCTTAGTGAACAACTAGACACCCTTAAAATAAAAAACAAGTAGAAAACAAAAGCTGATGCCTTGGCCATCTTTTGTCCAAAATGTAGAAAGAAACATGCTCTAAGGGAATACCTCTTGGATGCAAAAGTTGTAGAAACGTGTATGATTAGCTCAGAAAGTCATGAGACCAAGGATTGTCCTTCAATCCCTAGGCTCAAAGCTATCTTTCAAGAAGATCCAAATTCAATAGAGTCCCTTTGTTTTGTTTCAAGAAGGCATTGGCAGGGGCAAAAAAATCAAGGATTTAACAACCCTATGAACTTTCATCCCCTGCCAAATTGGAATTCTTATCAACAACCTTGGCCCCAACCTCAAAATCCATATCAATCATGGGCACAAGGGATGCAAAATCCTTATGGGAGATTTGCTCAATTTTACCAATATCCTCCATCTTTTCAAAATCAACAAAATCCACAACTTCCAAACCAAAACCCACGGCTTTCATTGTCATTTCCACAACAACAACCTTCTCAACAAAATCCAAATCCTCAACTCTTGTTTCCATTTCAACAAAATACAAATCAACTACCAGCCCAACCATTGCCAAATCCTAACAATAAAAATCCTCAAAATGCTTACATGGTAGAAGGACAACAATTTCCTAGCTATATGATTGTTCCTCTTAATGATGTACAAATCAGGTCTGGTAGAGTTTTAGAAAAACCTTCTATACATGTTCAAGAGCAAGATACCTCTAAGGAGGATTCTCTTAAAGTCAATAAAGGTTTTGAGGAAGCATCTCTTCAAAACCCAAACATTCAAAAAGAAAAATAAAAAGAGTCAACCCCCACAACTCCTATAGTTGAGCAACCTGCATCTTCATCCACACCTCCTTTCCCTAAAACATTACAAATTGACAAAGGGGTGGAAAGACAAATCTTGTTGCCTGACTATGATTTTCTAGATGAATTAAAGAATGTCTGTATCAAGATTCCCTTGCTACAAGCCATTAGAGAGATTCCTATTTTAACAAAAACAATAAAGGAGTTGAGTCTCAAAAGACTAGGAAGGAAACCAAGAGATACAAGAAGAATTCACCTGGTAGGAAAAATTGCAGATATCATGATGGGAAAAATTACCATGCAGAAGTATGTAGATCCAGGTAGTCCAATTGTCAAGACACATATCAATGGGATAGAAATTACAAACACCTTGATTGAATTAGGGGTTGCTATCAACATTATGAGTAGACAGACTATGGAACAGCTTAAACTTCCTAATCTTCTTTTTACACCCACATTACTGCAACTTGCAGATAGATCAATAATCAAACCAGATGGTGTATTAGAATATATTTCAGTCTCCTTAGATTCTTGGGAATATCTAGTAGATTTCATGATTTTGACTCCCAAGAGTAATCTAGGAGGGCACCCACTCATCTTAGGAAGACCTTGGCTAGCCACAGCTGATGCTTTCATTAGTTGTAGATCTGGGGATATGTACATTTTTTATGGTAGTTAGACAAAGAAATTCAATTTGTATCCTATAGCAAAAGCAATTACAGAAGTAGGAGACAATGAATGGTCGATGATGAGGACACTATACAACTTGTCTTTATCGTTTCTGAAATTAGTGAAGATAGTCAAATTCTGAACACATTAGAAAATTTTGAAACATCTTCAGAATATGACCACACACAATTTCAGTTGGATTGTGACATTGAGTATTTATCATCAATACAAATGTCTCTTTACTCTATGGAAGAGTTCGGTAGTTCTACCATTGAGATTTTTCCAGGTAAAACATTGAATATCAACAAAAACTTGGAAAAATCACAACAGGAAGGGCTATCCAAAATCTTGTAAAAATATTCTACTGCATTTGTATGGGAGTATACTGATATGTAAGGTATTGACCCTAATACTTGCATCCATCATATCTACATTGAGGAAAATAGTAGACCAATCAGAAAACCTCAGAGAAGGATGAATCCAAATCTTAGGGAGATAGTGAAAGAAGAGCTCCAAAAACTACTCAATGTAAACTTGATTTATCCAATTTCAGATAGCCGATGGGTTTCTCCTTTGGTTATAGTACCTAAAAATAATGGTAAATGGATGGTATGCATTGATTATAGGGAATTGAATAAAGCAACTTTGAAGGATCACTTTCCTTTGCCCTTTATCGATCAAGTATTAGATACATTAGCAAGCAAAAAGCACTTTTCATTTTTGGATGGTTTTAGTGGTTATAATCAAATTCAGGTAGCACCTGAAGATCAGGATAAGACCACATTCACCTATCCATGGGGAACTTTTGCTTATCGAGTGCTTCCTTTTGGATTATTTAATGCACCCGCAACATTCCAAAGAGCAGTGCTAGGAATTTTTTCTGATCTAATCCATGATTGTGTAGAGGTTTATATGGATGGTTTTACAAGCTTACAGTTTATGGTGACTCGTTTGAAGAGGCATTAGAAAATTTGGAAAATTCCTTATAATATGTAAAGAAATAGACCTTTCATTAAGCCATGAAAAATGCTTTATGATGTTTACTGAAGATATTATTTTGGGACATCATATTTCAAGGGATGGGATTAAAGTTGATAAATCAAAAGTTGAATTCATCTCCAAGTTGCCTATTCCAAATTGTCAAAAAGATGTTAGAATTTTTCTAGATTTACTGGATACTATAGAAGATTTATAGAAAACTCTACCAAAATAGCATCTCCACTCTTCAAACTGCTTACAAAAGACTGTGAATTCAAATGGGGTCCTGATTTCCAATCAGCATTTGAAACTTTGAAAACAAGAATATCTGAAGCACCCATCTTGAGAGGACCAAATTGGAAACTTCATTTCCATATTTCTACAGATGCTTCAGATACAGCTCTAGGGGTTGTGCTGGGACAAAAAGATCTAGTTCCTTATGCCATTTACTATACCAGTAAAAATTTAACTCCCACTGAATTGAACTATACTGTGACTGAAAAAAGAGTTCTTAGTTGTTGTTCATGCAATCAATAAGTTTAGACATTATATAACAGGCTATGAAACTTTTATTCATACTGATCATTATCCAATTAGATATCTAATGAACAAACCTATTACTAATGGCAGAGTTACAAGGTGGCTCTTACTTTTACAGGAATTCAATATTACTGTGTTGGATATACCAGGGAAACAAAATACAGTCGCTGATTTCTTGTCTAGGATTCAGAATACTAAAGAAGATTCTCCTCTAGAGGACAAGTTTCCTTATGAATATTTATTTGCAGTAACTACTAAGACCCCTTGGTATGCAGATATAGCTAACTATTTGGTTACAGGGAAACTACCTCCACATTTATTTCCTGGTGAAAGAAGAAAGATTATTCAGGAGAGTTCAAAATATTCATGGATTTCTAACGAATTGTTTAAAACAGGGCTAGATCTTGTGATCAGAAGATGTGTTAGGGAAGATGGAATGCCTGATATCCTCAAAGCATGCCATGATGAACCATGCGGCAGACACTTTTCTGACAAAAGGACAGCCTATAAAATCCTCTCTTTGGGATATTATTGGCCATCCCTCTTCAAAGATGCAAAACAATATGTCAAAAGGTATGACAGCTGCCAAAGAGTAGGGAAACCTACCCTTTCAAATGAAATGCCATTACATCCATAGGTACTCATCAAACCCTTTGAAAAATGGGCTTTAGATTTCATTGGACCTATTAACCCACCATCTAAGCAAAGAAAGTATATATTGGTATGTACTGATTATGTCACTAAATGGATAGAAGCCAAAGCATTATTTTCTACTACTGAGCATTCAATTATTAGTTTTCTTTATGAGGATATTTTTACTCGCTTTGGTGTTCCAAGCGAAATTGTGACAGATCAGGGAAGTCAATTCACATCCAACCTGGTGGAGAAGCTGATGGAAGAATACAAAGTCAAGCACAGAAAATCTACTCCTTACCATCCGCAAGAAAATGGTCAAGTGGAGTCTACAAACAAAGTTCTTTAAGGCATCATTACCAAGACTGTTCATCTACACATAAGAGATTGGGTAGAAAGGATTCCTGAAGCCTTATGGGCCTACAGAACTACATGGAGGAATACAACAGGACATTCTCCCTATGAACTTGATTATGGGAAAGAAGTCTTGCTCCCCAATGAGTTCCAAGTTAAAACTTTCAAGATGGAAGTTCAGTTGGGAATGGATCTATCAGAAGCCCAAAAGCATAGAATGGAGCAGCTGAATGAACTAGATGAGATCAGACTAGAAGCAATCGTAAGAACTGATCTAGTTCAATATCAAAGAGCTAAGTGGCATGACAAATATATCAAAGAGAAAAAGTTTCAAGAAGGAAACTGGGCATTGCTATCTGACTCGAAATTCAAGGATTTCAAAGGTAAATTTCAGACTCATTGGCTTGGGCCATATGAGATCGACAAAGTCTTTAGCAATGGAGCGGTAGGAATCAAAACCATTGATGAATATCAAACTCCTCTTATTGTGAATGATCACCGATTAAAGATCTATCATAAGCCACTCTCAAAGGAGGAATTTGTCAAAATCTTTCAGGATAATTCTGCAATAAGGCTGGTGAAGAAGAATCCTTCTTCTCCACCGGCCTAGTCTTTGTTCTTTCTTTGTTTCTACAAGAAAATAAATAAATAAATAAATAAAATATGTATAAGCCTGAAAACCAATCACTGATTGGCTCTTATACAGAAAATACAGGGCAAAAATTAAAACCTTCTGACGACCCTATATTTTCCAAAAAAAGTCTCTCTCATTTCATAGTTTCATGTCACTTCACTTCATTTCACTCCACTTCACTCCATTTCACTTCATTTCATTTCATTCTGCCAATAAAAATCTTTTCATGACCAGTTTTCATTCACTTAATCATCATTCATCCATCTCCATTCAGTCATATGATAATTGTATTAGTTTCCGCAGCTGAATCCTGTTTCTGCAGCTAGAAACTGATTCCGCAGCCAGTTGTTGATTTCACGGCCAGCACCCTGTTATTTGACAATGACAGTCAGATGTTAGCCCAATAATAAAAAGAACCAAATGCAGGTATAACCAAGGACTTATTTTGAAGATATGAGGCACCTAAAAGCATCAACGGGGAGCAGCTGATCAAAGGTTAATGGACGAAAGGAAAACAGAGTGTGGAGAAAGAAGACACTAACTCACAAAATTTAAGGAGGAGCTCCAAGCTTAAAGGGAAATTGAGGACAATACAAACTAAAGGGCCCCACTTCATTGACTTAGCAGGGGAAACACCGAAATAGCCTTTAGCAATCCCTCTTGGTTGTAGCCCACACCATACTCCTATTTCTCAGCCAAATTTTTACATGAGTCCTTCTCAGCCAGATTTTGAGATCAGTCCTTCTCAACCAGATTTTATGGTCAGCCCAAGAAAGACCACCCCTGAGACAGACCCAAACCAACAAGAAATGTATGATTATATTGAGTTGTTGGATAAGACTGCCACAAATCCAAGCACTTCATCTACCCAGCCTAATGCAGCACAGGAAGCCCTAATCCAATCACTGAAACAGGAAATTTTTGAACTAGAAGTCTTAAATAGACACATCAAGAGAGAGAATGAAACATTGAAGGCACAAAGCAGATTGGATAAGATCATTCACGACAACACCATGTTGCATCTTGGGCTGTGGCAGAAGGAGAATAGGAAGTTGAAGAAAAAGAGCAGGAGGTTGACTAGAGCTCTTATCAACCTCAAATTCAAGTGCTTAATGAGGAAGCCTAGGATGTTAGCAGTACCAAGAAAGAAGAGAAGAGGGTTGGATGTGCTAGCAGAGGTCTCAAAACACATGGACTGAAGGGAGGATAGTCAAAGTTTTGGTTGCATGGGGACATGCAACACCTTCACAGTGGGGGTATGTTGAGCTCTGAAACTACATATCACCTACACATTTTCCTAAACTTTTTCCACCCACCTGGACCTCATAAGCTATCAACATCATTGCATATTGATTCTAAAAGAGCATTTAAAGTGGTTTTCTAACTATGTTTTGTGTTTTCTGTTTGAATTAGATTTTGCTTATGAGCTACGGAATGAAGCCACTTCCTGCAGCTGGTTCAACTTTCCACAACTGTTTTTGTTAAACTCTAGGTTGCAGGTGTCATTCAGAAAAACCAGACACATGGGCAAGTTAGAAATGACCTGGACATGGATCAGGTCCTATTGGTCTAGCTGGATTCATTAAGGAAAGCCGTGGTCAACGGTGGTCAAAGGATGGTCTAACAAAGGAGTCCTACGACAGCTAGACTCTGTTTTCAACCACGTGAAGGATTTGTGGCCGTTTCTAGATCCCTGGGGTCATGTTGACACCTGTAGGCTGCCCCACGATGTGAATCCAACAGTCGTTTCTGATAGATTGAATAATCTTGGCAGACATTATGCTAAATTCATGGACGTTGTCTTTTACGTGTCCTCTATTGACGTAGTTTCACAGGAAAATAGTTATGAAGTTTTTGTTATAAATAACACGTTTCTATATGCATAGAGTTAGTCTTTTTATTAATGTAATTTTGTTGTTAAATTTGTTGTGTCGTGACACTAGTCCCACTATGGTAACGTTGTTTTGGAATAAAAGAAGACTTTGTTTCTACATGATTGCATGAGCATAATTCTTGACTGATAGCCTGTTGACTGAAGCTGTGCAGAGGGCCCCTGCACACTAAGGTTTCGTTTTTCTTATTGCTGTAAAGTTTTATGCATTGTTTCCTTATTTCCATTGCACATATTCCATAGTTATCCCCCTGTGTATATCTCATTTTGTTAACATTTCATTTATGTGCATGATTTTTCAGCTCTGTATATTGTTAATAACATTGATCAGTGTGTGTGTGTCTTAGGATAAAGTAGGCCCGGGTATTTTCATACAGTTTTTGCAATAACCAGTGACATGGAATTAGCCTCTCTGCTGACTCTACTTTTCTTAGTTTTTTTTAATCCCAGTTATGCTTTGATTCCAGTCTTGTTCACTTGCTTTAGTAGTTACTTTAGATATCAGATTGCTCATGTCATTGATGTTATCTCTGAAAGCCATAGCTTAGACTACCTGGCAAGGTATCAGACTATGAATGATGTGATTTGATTTTGGTTTTACTTTTCTGCAATTAGACATCAACTTGCTCATATCATTGATGTTATCTCCGAAAGCCATAGCTTAGACTACCTGGCGAGGTATCAGACTATGAATGATGTGATTTGATTTTAGTTTTACTTTTCTGCAATTAGATATCAACTTGCTCATATCATTGATGTTATCTCCGAAAGCCATAGCTTAGACTACCTGGCGAGGTATCAAACTATGAATGATGTGAATTGATTTTACTTTTATTAGATTGCAATTTTTTATTTGCTTGAGTGCAGTAGCTTAGTTCATTTTTTCTGTATTTAAACTGCAGCAGAGATAATGGTTTCATGATCAATAGTTCATTATTTGTTTGACTTGAGTAGCAGCACATTTTCATTTTTGTTCAAGTATTAATTTCATCATTAGTATGCTCTCAGACCCTCTGAAGTGTTAAAGTTATAGAAATCATTATAGAGGACACAACTGCCTTAAAATGTATATCCATACTTGCCTTCTAGAGTATTCTTAAAACTCAGGGATAGAATTTCCATTCACATTAGGAGACAAACAAAGATAAAAACCCCCAAAACAAAATAAAAATCAAAAACGACAAAAAGTAAGAAATAGGTTGTCTTGCACATATAGTGTGCCACACTTCATCAGCTTACGAATCCTGGATTGATAATTAATGTAGCAAATTAGGACACATTAAATTGACCAAACAACAGGCTGTCCTGCAGGCCATTCCTATATTCATGTTCTCAACTCTTCCTGCTCCTAAAGGAGTTAAGAAGTAGATCAGGAGCATACAAAGGAAATTTCTATGGGGCAAAGGAGAAGAGAAAAAGAAATGGGCTTTAGTAGCCTGGGACAATATCTGCAAACCCAAGAACCACGGTGGCTTGGGGCTTCATGATCCTGAAACCATCAGCAAGGTTTCGGGAGCTTAACTCTAGTGGAGATGGATCAAAGAATCGACAACTCCCTAGGCTAAGATTTGTAAACAAAAATATGCCAAGAATTGGCAGGAGAAAGATCACATTAGAATGTCAGGGCACATTAAGGGCTCCCATATTTGGAACCTTGCCTGGGATAATAAAAGTATTGTTCAACAGCATAGTTTCTAGGAAATTCGAGCTGGGAACCTAGCACGATTTTGGGAGGAACCCTGGCAGTCGGAACCTAATTTGTATAAGGATGAATTAGCAGCTCTCAAGAATGACACAAACAATAAAGGTCTACTTATGGTAAAAGACTTCTGGGACTAGGAAAGGAACAATGGAAAATAGAGAACTTGGAAGGATCTAGGCCATAGTGAGGAGAGTCCTCTGAGGGCCCAGGCAAACTCTCTTACCCAGGATCTAGAGGATAGGATGATTCTGGTATCCTCCTTGCGTGACCAACTAAGATGGGGAAAGAACACTCAAGGAAACTTTAACCTCAAAGAAGCTAAATAGGTAGTAACAGGATTTAACTATCTAAATCCTGATCAAGTTTGGAAGAATCTTTGGCAGAGCCCCCATTGGATGAAAATAAAGTTATTTATTTAGCTAGTTCATCAAAGGAAAATCTTAACTTGGAAGAATCTCCTAAAAAAAGGCTTCACTGGACCATCCAAATGTTACCTTTTTGGTTCACAAGAGGAGACAATGGATCACCTTCTCAACCTCTTCCCTTTCACCTCCATCGTGTGGAAATGGGTGGCCTCAATCTTTAGGCACACTAATAAGGACAGACTCAGCATCTCCAACACTTTGAAGAATTGGAGGAAAAACTTCTCAGGGAATGAAATTATTAATAAAGCCTGGACCCTGGTTCTAGGCTTTGTCATCTAGAATGTCTGGAAAGAGCACAATAGTTGGATCTCCAAGAACAAAGCAAGCAAGCCCCAGCACATAATTGACCAAATTTTAAGGCAGCTCAAAGACACAGTCAGTAGCTTGTTGAGGACACTTCCTAAGGACCCTCCTCTGCCCCAAGATGTGAATATTCTACTACATTTGGGTCTCCAGTCCATAAGCCCACAGGGCATTATCAAGGGAGTGAGCCAAAGAAATTTAGATATAAACATTTGGAAGCCTCCTCCATATGGTTTCTTAAAGGTCAATATAGATGGAGCATCTAAGGGCAACCCAGGGCTAGCTAGTCTTGGAGGTGTTATAAGAGATGAACAAGGGAAAATAAAGAATATCTTTCATGGCCACTTGGGGAAGGCCACTAATAACATGGTGGAACTCATGGCTCTAGAGCAATGCCTGGAAATATTGGTGGATTTAGATTCACATAATGTCATCATTGAAGCAGATTCGGAATTGATCATTAGAGCGACAAGAAAATATGCAATACATCACTGGATAAAGTTTTAAAACACTGGAGGCTCTCGGAAGTATTTCACCGTATCTACTCCCACCTGCAAACCTTAAAAACTGTCAGCTTTGTCCATGTGAAAAGAAAATCTAACATGGAAGCAGATCGTTTGGTGAATGAAGGAGTGATTAATAAGGAAAGGGACACCCGGCATGTCTGGGAGTTGTTACCCCTAGGAAAACTGTTAGAGGATTGTCTCTGTCAGGCTACCAAAGATATGGAGTAATGGGAAAGGTTGAGATCAGCGGAGGAAGACCAAGGATGCAATGGCATGAAGACCGATTCTGGAAGTGTTTCAAGTTTGTGTATTCATTGATCACTGTATGGATCAATGACAACACATTGATTCAATGAAGAGCAAAGAAACTGGGGTTTAAGAGTAAATCCATCAAAAAGCAAAATATCAACGGTGTAGGGAGGAAGGAATGGGAAGCATTTGATGGGTTGGATTAACGATCATCGCTCGGCAGAAGAGCGCGCAAGTTAATTCGCGAGGAAGTGGTTTCTCGTACCACAAGTAGTATTTCGAAAGGGGTCTAAGTGGTAATCAGTATTGTGAGGAAGGCCTCTGGTTCCACTCTTCATGCGACACATAGCAGTAAGGAGAAAAGAGGATACCGCTTTTCGGGCGAGTATTCCTCGAGCTACTTGTCCACCCGAAATTTGTGTGGACCGTTGGATCCACGAGGGGTAGATCAAGGGTGTAGGGTTGGTTGTACAAGTGGAGGGTCGAATGCAAATATACGATTCAATGTTAGTCATTGATCATTGAATTAGCTGGACAGAGGATGCAGGCTGATTGGTGATCGGGGTTCGGTGAGCGCAGAGGGAGGGCATTGTACTGGGAATGCAGATCTACCATTTTTTATGGTAGCGAATGTAATAATTTTGAAATCCGACCTTATGGGTTGCGGGTTGGGTTTTTGTGTATTTCCTGTGTTAGCCATATCTCCCAATAGTGGGGATGGTTCCGAGTTTTAAAGGTTTAAAGCCAACTCCACTTTAGATAGGTCATGTGGACCTTTTTTTTCTTTTTGGTAAACGCAAGGAAGTTTGGTTTACCTTGTAAAATATACAATGTACTTGTTTCGGTTAATAGAAAGCTCCATTCTTACTTACCAAAAACAAAAAAGATAAAGCAAAAGGATTTTAGAGAAATGTGTTGAAAAAAGTAGCGAGAAAGGTTCGTTGATTTGTGCCTTAATCAAAGGGACCACAATGAATTCCTCCTTAGCATGCTCAGATTTCTATAAATTAGGAATCAATTCCTACAAGTTAGGAGAAAATTCCTCTAGGTTAGGACAAATTCCTAAGATTTAGGATAAGTCCATACAAATGAGGACGAGTTCCTATAATTTAGGATAAGTTCCTAAAATTTAGGACAAGTTATGAAGTAGTTAACTAATGTGCAAAAGTGGAAGATTGAATTTGTTGTCTTCTAGTGCAAGTTAATTTGGGAAAAGGACAAGTGACTAAATCTCAAGTTCTAGAATTGAAATGAGATGAGTTGCATGACTTAGTTCAACTCAATTATTAATCAAGTTAGAAGAATTAATTGTGTAAAGAAGGTTAGGGTGCATAATTTCGAAAAATTCTTCATAATTTATTAACAAGAATAGAGGGAATCAAATATTCAAAGTTATGCATAATATGCACCCCACCCAATAAATACCAATATTTAATTGTAGAAGTTTAGAAGTAATAATCAAATGGTTATATGAAAAACCATATATTGGAATAAATTTAAGGGTTCCACTAATCTTGGCATCTCTTGAATGATCCTCATTACTGAGTGTCTAGGGCATCTCATGTCTTCAGTTTTGAGTGTAGGTACTAAGGAGAAATGGTGCATATTACACTTGTTTTATGTTTATTTTAGGTGGGCTTTGTATATAATTATTGCGGCCTGAAAAAATATATAGCGAATTTATAATATATGGTTATTACAACTTAAAAATGTTATAATTTATATTTATTTTTAGAATTAATGAACTTTTATTATTTATATTTAATTTATTCATCTCGTGACATTGCAATGTAATAATTTATGATATTTTAATGCTAGTGAAGGATAAGACAATATGGCACATGTTTGACTATATGCGATAGCAAATTTTTTAATTTATAAAATTGTTGAGATCTTATTTACTAAATTTAGTTCCATTCTTTAAGGTTTTAGAGAAGTATATATATAATGCATGTTAAATTGTTCTCAGAAAATTGATTTTGCAACTTCTTTAACAATAGCTACCGTATATTCAAAGAATGGTGTAAAGTGGAATATATGATAAAGTTACAACAACATATTTAGAGACTCATAACTAAGATTAAACCATATTTAACCAAATCACATATCTTTATAGTACTCTACACTAAATTATCCATTAATTATATATGTGATGTTTGTTAAAACTTAGATTAATTACTGAGTGTCAAGTTTGAATATATATATGAGGCTATGAAAATCATGTAACATTGTAACTGTGAAATAATTGTTTCTAGATTTTTAACATTGGTTAAACATGTTTTAAATCTCAACTAAGTTGCTTCATCAATTTATATGTTTCTTTCTTTATGTCCTTTACTAAAAAATTCTTGTAATATATTGCTTACACGTGAATCTAGTTATTAATCTTTATTGCTTAAACTATTTTTTCACTATCTAATAAAATTTTGGACAAATAAAACCTACAAATCTTATAATAATAATAATAATAATAATAAACTAATATCTGAACAAAAATTCATCGCCTTGTTTTCTCCAATCCAAACAAAAATTCGGTCAAATTTATTAGTTGGTACAACACGGAGTCTTTGTAGTGTGAGAGGATTTTTTCCAAAATTTATGATATATCATTTCTACTCTAACCTTATTTGATGGTGACATAAATGAGTATGAAATTTCCGTTTGCATGTGATATAGATTTCTCAACATGATAGGTTGTCAAATAAAGGTTACCTGCTCATTTAGACACACTTAGATCCATTAACATTCAAACGGCATTTTATATCACTAACTCACTGTGTAGAGAAACTACAATTAAAACTCGTGTAAGTTTATAATATTATGACATGTCAATGACCAAAATTTTTAGTAAGGACATTATGGAACTTGTGTACCCTAGCTCATTAATCAATAACATGTTCATTCTGATAACCAATTAGATTGCAAAAAAATAAATTAAAATGCTGTCAAATAATACTAAATTTCATTATGCAAACTTTTACTATGAAAATTTTGGGTTTTTTTTGTCAAATCCAAACTAATATGGGTTTGACTAAAAACTAAATACATTATCCTATGGCTACCGGAAGAACAATAACATAAATTTTTTTAAATATGTAAAATAAGATATTGTTAGATATATATATAGATATATATATATATATATATATATATATATATATATATAATTTATACTACAATATATTTGAGTTTAATGATAAGTTAAAAATTAATATTACAATTTACTAATTTGTAAAACAAGTGTAATATGCAACATTGTTGGTTAGTACCTGCCTCTTATGCAAAAAAGTATTTAATAGCAGAGTAATCTATGTAAGAATAATTATAAGTATAATATAGAGATGCTACATTAAAAAGAAATGGAACATTTAATTAATTAAAATAGCCATGGGTAAAAATCCAACTATTTTAAGACTTGAGGTGGCCCAACCATTGGTGGTTTCGAGTGATTTTGAAGACATAGAAGCCCCTGAATCCTAGTTACTCAAGTTATGCTAGTCATCTTAAGTCTCACAATACCTAATACAAATAAATATAAAATATTAATATAAAAATATGATTTAATATTTTTCAAATGAAAATAAGCAATCAAATATAGAAAGTAAAATTAAATTACATCTAATATGAAAGAATGGTAAATACTACCTATCATGTTTTTATTTATGAAAGAGGTTTTACGTAAATATATGTATAGAAAATGACTTAGCATAAAATTTGATGTAATAAATGTTCATCCTATTGTATTAATTTTATAATATTTTATGGAAAGTATAGGGGTTTCTTCATAATAAAACTAAATTATTTAATGGGAGAGATTTTATGTAAGGATATGGAAAATGGTTCAACATGAAAATTAACCCATTAAATACTAATTATAGCATTAACATTTCTATTGTTTT
The DNA here is from genome assembly GCA_000404065.3 of Pinus taeda. Classification (NCBI taxonomy): domain Eukaryota; kingdom Viridiplantae; phylum Streptophyta; class Pinopsida; order Pinales; family Pinaceae; genus Pinus; species Pinus taeda. The sequence goes on along the minus strand of APFE030145349.1, from coordinate 116,144 downwards.
ATTGAAAAGTATATCATTGTTTTTAAAAGCCAAGTTAAACTTCACATGTATTTTGCAAAGACGTTTTAAATAAAAGCTTGAAGAATTGATTGAGCGTAAAGAAGGTTAGGGTGCATAATTTCGAAAAAATATTCATAAGTTATTAATCAAGAATAGAGGGAATCAAATATTCGAAGTTGTGCACAATATGCAACCCACCCAACAACTACGAATATTTAATTGTAGAAGTTTAGAAGTAATAATCAAATGGTTACATGAAAAAAAATTTAATGGAAATAAATTTAAGGGTTCCACTAATCTTGGCATCTCTTGAATGATGCTCACAACTGAGTATGTGGGGCATCTCATGTCTTCAGTTTTGAGTGTAGGTACTAAGAAGCAATGGTGCACATTACACTTGTTTTATGCTTATTTTAGGTAGGCTTTTTATATAATCACTGTGATCTGCAAAAATATATAGCAAATTTATAATATATGATTATTACAACTTACAAATTTAATAATTTATATTTATTTTTAGAATTAATAAACTTTTATTATTAGGCGGATAGGCCTTCCTTTGAAAGAGACTTTCGTCGTCCTTTTGTTTCTAAAGCTGACACCTGCCGTCCACATTCCGCCAGAAATTGTTCAATCATTTCTGTTATGATCTTCATCCTTCAGGCAGAATGGTAGGCATTTTTGTTATCGGCTCCTAGTGGGGGTCGATATCCCTCGCTTCTACTATCATTCCCGCATGTCTATCACCGTATGTGTCTCATCGAGGTCGAGAAGAGTCCCAAGCGCGTGGCATCTTGCGCCATGCCTGCGCTTCCTGGTAATTTATTGCTTTCGCCCTTTTCCATTTGGTTTCCTCCAATCCCCAAGCTGTTAAATGCTGCAGGAGGATATGAATTTGAAGGATGCTGATTTTGGGGTTTAACTGTCAGGCATGAAGATAAAGACTGATACTCCGATGGCGAAAAAGGCAAAGGAAATTTATTGCTTTCACCCTTTTCCCTTTGGTTTCCTCCAATCCCCAATCTGTTAAATTCCTTGAGAGCCCACATATGCCTGGCCATTGCAGTTTATATATTGATATCCACCGGAAGGAAGTCTTGGAGAGTGGATATCAGCCATCGGAGGAAAAATGGCGAACCAGTATTCCACCAAAAACTCTTTCGAAAGCCTGGTTGTGAGCACCATGATGAGTCGGCTAAATATGCGCAACCCTTTTCTGGACAACAATACCTTCCTATCCAACTCGTATGATCGCATCATCACGGACGAGAGCAAGAGCCCATTGGAGAGAGAGGAGGTGAAGCTGGAGAAGAATATCGTTCAAATTATATCCAGCGGGGACACTGATAAACTGAAGGTGAACTCCAGCCAGGTCATCACCATTGGCGACCACCAGGTTTGCATGGGGTTCCACAAGGACCCAGAGCCCGGCTACCGCGTCTGGGAATGGCACGGTCACATCATACTCTATGATGAGGAGAAGGGCTACACAGCAGAGTATATCTACGGGAATTTCTTCGAGAAGGCAACTGAGTTTAAGCGCAGAGCGGCTAAACCCCAGGAGAAGAAAGACAAGGAGAACGAGGCCTCCGGTGGAACTGTGGGCTTAAGAGGGCTTATTGATACCGTCAACAAGATGAACGCTCGAATTTTGTGCAAAAATATGAGCGCCGAGTCCTTCAAGTGAAGTTGCACGGTGGTTAATCACCGGGGTTTTTGGGCTTAGGGTTTATGCGAACTTACTGGTAAGAAGCCCCCCCTTTAAAACAAAAAAATTATGTGCATTGGTTGGTTCTGGTAAGTCGGCTAATGCTTTATTACTTTGGGAAAAGTATTTTCTGTAATAACTGGTGGGTGGTAGTTGCAATATGAAGCCCTGAATTACTTTTGAGATAATTGCAGCATTTAAAGGGGATTTGTGCTTGTAAATCAGAAATTTCATGTGCTTGGGTTTGTTTCAGATGAGTTGTTGAGAGGTAGGAATCTCAAGTTTTTGATCCTTAATAAATTGTGTATTATTTGTTGAGAGGTATGCATTTCTAGTTTTTTATCCTTAATAAATTAATTTAACATTGATTTGTTGGTTAGTTTTTTCTCAAGGATTAAAAAAAAAGCCTGGTTCAATATAAAATAGTATATGCTAAAATTCAATTTGAGATGGTTCAGCATAAAATTTTATATACAAAAATTCAATTCGAGATTTTTCCATGGAGCTTTAGGTGCAGTTTACTTTGCAGTTTTACAATGTAAAACTATTTTTTTGGGTGGGTATTTTCTAATGTAAATTTGATTCCAAAGGGAGTTCTTGACATTTGTTGTTTATTTATGTAATAACAATTATATCTGTCTCTGTTTGTGTTGAATTGAGAGAATATCCTTCTCTGAGCTACGAGAAATATCTGGACTTGAGTTACGAACTTACCTTCTAAATCCAGGATGCAAAATTTCGCTGATGAACTCGTATTTTATCTTGGAAGGTTTGATGGCTTATACCGTTAGTTTGGTTGAAACATATAAATAGCCCATTGTCCATGCATTGTGTGGTGATCAAGGATGCAAAATTTCGCTGATGAACTCGTATTTTATCTTGGAAGGTTTGATGGCTTATACCGTTAGTTTGGTTGAAACATATAAATAGCCCATTGTCCGTGCATTGTGTGGTGATCTGACAAATAAAAGAATTTGTCATTTTGTTTCTTAGCTATAGCAATGATCTGATGCAATAAAACTTTGATTTAGAAGTCATTTTTCCAGATTCAAATAGAAGTGTTCATCTTTTATTTATTTAGGAGTGTATATATTAATGGGAAGGACTATCCTGTGTACATGGTTATGGTCATATGTACCATATTTATTTTCCAATTACTCACTTTCCATGAGATGCATCTGATAATAAGTTGGTACCAACTTTAGTGCCATGTCAGCTGAGCTGTGGTCTCACTGTAAAAATGTGGGAGTTTACTATCGCTGGCCTAGGTTGGGCTCCCAGGAAAAATAAGAGAATTCTCAGCCATATACCCAGAAGTGCAGTTCTGATGTGAATAGATTTTAGCAGCAGATTGGGGAAATCAGTCCCTGACTTGGCCAAAAAATAAGGGGTGCTATGGTAAGGAGAAAAGAAAAATTTAACCCCACAATCATATCATCTAAATTTAATTTAAAACACTGGCCTGACAATGGTATAATAACAGAATAGAAATCATGATCAGGTCACATCTTGTTTCTAGCATTATTTTCCTTCCAAAATTTAACTCACTTCTTTTGTGGACCCCAAGGTTCATCATTCAAATTCACAAAGCTACTTTGAATCTACTGAGGGTTAAAATGGAACTATTTTGTATTTTTGTGTGTGCCTGTGTAATTGAAGCTGAACATAATTGCAAGGGTCATCTTTATTCTTCCCTGGAATTTACTACAGGTGTTGCGCTTTTTGTTATATGTAGTAGGATGTTTCCCTGAAAGGTTTCCCATGCTGAATAGGATCTATATTGTGCACAAATGAAAATTTAAGGTTCCACACACCAAAATTTAATGCACTCCAAGTGCTATGCTTTTTATGATTTTGATGCCCAGCTGACTTATCTTAGGATTTATGTGTGCAATGCAACTCTAGGGTTCTGTACATTGCAGTTTATGCTCCACGTGCTTTGCAATTTTCGTGCCTCCCAGAATATTACATTCTCGATTCTATGCACTCTGACCTTGTTGCCCTGGACACCCATTAATGACAGCAACAATGACAACCGAAGAAGAAAAGTATTATGAAGTTGAGGTTGAAGATGCAAAGGACGAATCAGATTCTGATGTTGGGGGAGATAAAGACAACCAGCAAGTAAAGGGCAAGGGATTGAGGTGGGCTGATGTAGACGACAATGGATTGGATAAGGCGCAAAAAAGGCTCATAGAAGATCTACCTCCAAAGTTGTCTGGAAGGAGCAAGGCCTTGATGAAACATATAATTTTTTTATCAGAAGAGGATGATCCATCTGAATTAATCATGAAGTGGGTGAGAATAATGAAGCCCAAAAGAGTAGATTTGCTTGTAGTCCTCAAACAGATGGAGGAACAGAACCTCAACCATCCCCTCTTCTTCAAGGCCAATGGTTTTTCAATTATTATAGATGTGCTTCTTAAATATAGATGGAATGAGTAAATTATTAACCAAGTTGATATGTATGAAATTTTCTTTTCAGTCCACTAATGCCTTTACTACTCTGCAATTTATGCCATACGAAGCTTCTTGGCAGTGTTATCAGACTCTTCGCAGTCCAAGTGGAGTCGGGAGTTTGACTATGTTTTAAGAGGAAACAGAGTCTAATCAGCGGAATCTGAATCAATCCCAACTTATTCTTTAAAGTTTAACTCATAAATATCACCCAAACTCACTGTTACCACTCAAATTATCACCTAGGAGGAAAAGTCCTAACCTCAATGGGACAGCCTAGACACATAATAGGCAAGCCACTCACTGTCACCTTGATGGCCTTACCCGACCAAGGAGACTGCCTATCCCAGGGGGAATCCGCACGATCAATTTAAACTTAGATTGTTGGGAGAGAAATTGGAAAATACTAGCATGAATTGACTACTCTTATGCTTAACTCAATCAAATCGATTCATTCGTCAAAGATGTGAGAATTTGCAAGTAAATTGTTGAATTAATCCCAAAAGGAGAAGTGAATGTCACATTATCCTTTTTATGTTATTACTAATGTTGAGATCAAGTGTGAAATACCCCAAAGTGAATGCTTAAATGGTTACAAACAAGTAGATTAATGTTGAGAACAAGTGTGAAGTAATCCCAAAGTGATGCTTAAATGATTACAAAATGTATATTAATGTTGAGAACAATTGTGAAGCATCCCAAGTGATGCATAATTTGTTATAAAATTAGATTGATTCAAGTCACAAGGTAATGCTGAATCTAAAACCCCTGTTTAGATAGAGACCATTCACGTATGGAAATTGCAACAAGTAATCCATAAAGTCCAATTTTAAATACCATTCAAAAATTGCAACTGAAGACCGTACGCATAATGTTATTCAGATTTTGTGATGAATCATTTTTGCTTCACGTATTACTCCTTAAGAGAGTGATCTTATTCATAAAAATGCAGCGAATTTGAGTCATATCCAATATCTCTAGAACCAGTGGGTATTGACTCGCTCAAATAGCGCTTATCAAAGTGTTAGGTTGTAAGCAGTTGTGGATATCAATTTGAAACGTTGTCTTAGTACGTGTGTATGATCACAATATAAGCAATGAGATAATATTTCAAAGTATTGCATATATCAGTGTTATCATAAGAAATAGTGCTTGCAAATGAATGAAAACAAAAAAATCTAAAATGCTATACAAATAAGTGAAGTATCACTCTCTTGATTCTGCCTTAAATTGAATTTTCCCTTAAATAGTATAGCCTTAAGAAAATATTCCAACCATTAAACTGTCAACTGAAAATTTTGAAAGAAGTCATTTGGCCCACTCCTTGTAATTTGTCTCAAAGTAAAAACATCCATTCCTTTTTTGCAATATTAAGCCGGATCTGATATAATCGTTGCAAGTGCAAGTGTTGTGATATGCTAAAGCAAGGTCTAGAATTATTGCCAGTATTTAAGATATTTTCCATTAGCAAAACCTAAACCCTAACGTCCTCTTATTGGAGCAAGACTGACCTTCTTCAAAGCTTATATCAATTGGAAAAACAATGGCAATCCTTGCAAAAAACCCAGTCATTGATAAAAGAGAAACATAGAGCGAAAACCTCACATTGAATTTGCCCCTTAATTGCATTCTCCCAAATGTTTTTCAACTAAGCTTGTAGAGGAACTGCCACAACTCCAACCGTGACTTTAGCAAGTGAATCCTCTTTTCTATTTATAACATTCAAATTAAAACCTGATTAATAAAATAATATTTCTTTACAAAAGACCGTGGTATCCTCCTTTTTTCCCTTTGAGTGAATAAAATAGGCCCACAATGCCACTTGTCATCTCCATAAGGAAAGAGCTAGCCTCTAAATCTGTAGAGAAGACCTCAACATTGTGTCCTTATCCAAAACACCTCAAAAGGTGACATATGCCTTTAAATATGTGACAATGGATTAAATAATGTGTCCTCTATAGTTGGTGGTCTGCACTCATATAAGCTATATTCTTCTCTTCTGGAAACTTTCCAGTTTTGTCCCTCAACATTCTCGTAGATTTTTTCTTCCAAATTGTAGGATATAATTTCAAGTGTAATTTCCAGCATTATTTCTCAGTGTGCCCATAAATCAACACTGCAATGATTGCAGTGATTCCGGGTGTTGTCTTTTGAGTCACTGAGCAGTGGTGAAAGTCTTATTTCTGTTCGTTTGCTTAGGAGATTTTTGATGTTAGGTACCTTTCCTTGGTTTTCCATTTCCCCACTTACTGATGGTTTTCTTTTCTTGTACTCAATAAATAGAGCCTTCTTACCAACATCATTAAGGTTCTTTACTTCAAATGGGGCAAATTCCTTTCTGATGTAGCCATGTAGTTCTCCTCAATATTTGATCAACATTTGAGGAACTTCTACTTTGAGATTTAGCAAGCTTGTTGATTTCTTATATTCAGTGGTGTAGTCCTGAACAATTTTTCTTGTGTTTGTGAAAATATCACAATTAAATGGATCTTCTTGATATCCAATATTGTAGAACCGATCCTTCAACAATATTTTGAATGTCTCCCATGATACTATCGAGGGTCTCCTTTGCTTCTTCAAATATTACATATAGTTGTCTCACCTTAAAGCATGGTGGAAGATACTGAGGAAGTCCTCAAATTCAGAAGGTTTCAGGCTGTTTACCCTTAGTATCCTCTTGATGAGAATTTCCTTCTTTCTTGAAATTTACTGAGCATTTGTTAGGCCCCTATACTACTAGTGTACCCACATAGTGCCCATATTGTTACTATTGTACCCCATATAAGCCCACTATTATTATTATTGTGCCCTTACATTATTATTGTTACGTCGGCTCTGGTTATGTTATGAGCCCTTAGACTCCTATATATAGAAAGGAGGTCTTTTCATTTGTATCATCCAAGAATTGTTCATTTATGTAATGTAAAGGAGTTGCCCCCTCGAATGAGGCTGAATTCTAAGGCGTTGATCTATCTTTTTCTATCTTTTCTTGAGCTGGTTTCATAACATTTGGTATCAGAGCTTTGAATTCTAGGGTTTCGCTGCTCCAAACAAGTCATCGTGGAATTTTCGCTATAACTTTTTTTCTGGGATGTTTCAGAAGTCGCAAAAAAAACCCATTTGAGAATAATTGGTGCTGAACTTTGGGTCCAAATTTCAGAGCTTTTCGCGAGATATTTTCGGAGATATGATCTGAAGAAGTTGGCCTTTTTGCAGACTCCTGAATTACACTCAAAACAGGTGACCTGGGGAAAATCGTCATAACTTTCTTTCTGAGCATCGGATTGAAATTTTGTAAGAAGGTACAGAAAGAGGACGGACTGTAGTTTTCATTTATATATTTTTCAGAGTCAAAGGTTGAAAAAGTGACACGTGGCATGTCGTACAATTTCGCTCTACTGAATTAGTCTATAATCAGGTCATGGTGGGAGATTTGGCATAACTCTTCATTGGAGAATCCAATTGGGGTTAGACTGGTGGCATTGAAAAGAGAAAACAGAGGACTACTGCAGGTCATAGTTTCAGAACTTAAAGATCTGAAAATACATAGTAAAGTTACAGTCATTTAAAGATTGAGCTCCTAAAATCAAGAAAAAGCAAGATGAGGAAGTTTGATGGCAAGGATCCGGTAAATTGGATACGTCAGATGGAGCAATATTTTGATCTACATGGTGTACCACTGTTACAAAAGGTATGTATTGCATCTTCATATTTAGAACCAGATCAATTTTTATGGTATAAAGTTCTTTGTTCTCGTAAAAAACTTGTTACGTGGTCAATTTTCACGGAGGAAATGATAGCACATTATGAGGATACAAGGAGCAACACCACAACAATTGGAAATAGTAAAAGGGCTTTGTTACATATTGGAAAGTAAAATTATGGCAACAAGGAAGTCTGCCCCTCAAAAATATAAAGATGGAAGTGTTGTTTCTCCTAGCCTTCCACAACCTACAAGGGTTACACCACAACAATTGGAAGAAAAAAGAGAAAAAGGGCTTTGTTACAATTGTGATTACAAATGCACTAAAGGTCATAAGTGTGCTGAGAAGAAATTATTTTACATAGAGTATGAAGAGGAGGAAGAAAAGGATCAAGAAACATCAAAGAAGAGGATATATGCCAGGACCCAACCCCAGAGAAAGAAGAAATGAATCAGACCATATCTTGTAAAGCATTGGCAAGAATTACCACTCCTCAAACTCTCAAGATAGAAGGACATATCAAGAAGAAAAAGTTGCAAGAAGTGAAAGATCACATCGAGAAAGAAGAAATGAATCCAACCATATCTTTTAATTCATTGGTTGGAATTACCACTCCTCAAACTATCAAGATAGAAGGGCATATCAAGAATAAAAATGTTCAATAAGTGAAGGATCACATCAATCATCAAGAAATGAATCCGACCATATCTTGTAAAGGATTGGAAGAAATTACTACTCCTCAAACTCTAAAGATAGAAGGACATATCAAGAATAAAAAGCTTCAAGCAGTGAAAGATCACATCGAGCATCAACAAGAAGTTCTTCAACTTTTAAAGTATAACACCACTTTTTGGGAAAAATCGAATGAAACAACAGGTAGATCAACATCGTAGTGAAAAATGTTTTGATGTAGATGATTGGGTATTTTTACTGCTACATCTCAAGCAAGTTATTTATGATGAGGAAAAGTTGGCAATACTATATACACTTAAGAAATGGCAACCTTACTGAATGGGAAGGCACTTCAGGTAAAAATGGATCATGATAGTCTTAAATACTTTTTAGAACAACTATTATCTTTAGAAGAACAAAAAAAAATGGGTCACAAATATGTTGATTTATGAATTCGAAATCATCTATAGAAAAGGGAAGCAAAATTTTGTTGCAGATGCACTCTCAAGAAAGGATGGGGATGTGGAAGCATTGTTTTTCCATTTCTATTATCCAACCAGATTGGATAAACGAAGCAAGGGATGAATGGAAGAAGGACAAAGAAGTATGGCAACTTATTAAAAAGTTGCAAAAGATCCCAATTCAAACAATATTGCCAGAAATTGAAGAGGAAGGAAAAATCATATTGGAACCTGGAGCAGTCACAAAAACAAGAACCCGACAACTACAAAATCGATCAATTTCATAATATCTCATCAAGTGGAAGAACTTACCCACTGAAGGTTGTACATGGGAGGACAAATAGTTTTATACAAAACCATCAAGGACTACTCAAGCATTGAAGACAACAATTTTTGAAGGAGAGGGGCACGTTAGGCCCCTATACTACCCGTTATTGTTATTAGTACAACCCCTTTATTATATTGATGTACCCATGTAGCACCCATATTGTTACTATTGTGCCCCATAGTAGCCCACTATTGTTATTATTGTGCCCTTACATTATTATTGTTATGTCATATCTGATTATGTTATGCCCCTTAGACTCCTATATATAGAAAGGAGTATATATAGAAAGGAGGTCTTTTCATTTGTATCATCCAAGAATTGTTCATTTATGTAATGTAAAGGAGGTTCCCCCCTCAAAGAGGTTGAATTCTAAGGCGTAGATATATCTTTTCTATCTTTTTGTGAGCTGTTTTCATAGCAATGATGCTTTTAGTTGGTTCCTGTATCAGATTATAGAGGTACAGTTCATCAACAATACTTTCATTATCAGCTATAGTTATGAAACAATATAAATATTCCTCAGCTACTCTCGATTTCCTCAGCGTACATATTAGCTCCTACACTTAGGCATATAGACTAGTTCCTACTCTTCATAAATCTAATCAAGAGTATTCTATTCCTCCTCCTTATTCTCAATCTATAAACACTCTATAAACTAAGCTACTAACTATTTCCTATACTTAAGACTAAAAAAGACATTCTAGTTCTTTCTGTTCCTAATACTATAATTTGTGTACTTAAGAAGTTATAGAGGCTACAAGTTATAAAGGCTAAGGATTATACTTTTTAGATCCTATAGTTAGGGCAGGATCAAGATAGGTTGTTGTTATGATACAAGTGATTCCTTGCTTTCTCTTCGTTCAAACTCTATAAATATGTTTGTTCTTCTATGAGTTCCTAGGCCAAGCATTGATGAAATCTTCGGAGGGGCTAATTGAATCTAGGTTTCGGGTCCAGACCCTAGTTCGATTGTGTATTTATTCTGACTTAACCAGAGAACTTCTATTAAGGAGATAATTATATTTTCTAAGTATACTTCCTAGCTGCTACACTCTAAATAGATTGCCTAGTTATTATAGAGTCTATAATATAAGGATAGTTCCTAGTCTTTCTCTCTCAAAAAGGTAGTTCCTAGTTGCTACTAATATTGACTGTGATTGATCTCTTGTTACAAGTGATTAAATATCATAAGGCTAGCAACTACATCGTATACAAAGCAAGTTACCAGCCACACGAAGAATGAATTAAGCCACTCGATCCAAACTTTTATCCACTCCTTTGATCCAATCCATAAATAGAAGTATAGATGTCGGGGACATGTATACATCCGTAGTTCCCATCTGATCCCTTCATGCATCCATGATGACCTTTGACGAGATGAAATGTGCAATGAAATTATTATAGAATGGCCTTGTGGAACATAATAGGTAATTTCCATAGTGATTTCGATGGTTCATAACGTATCTAATGCATAGTGAATTGGGAGAGTTAGTTCATAAAACATGTATTTAGTAGCTCATAATGTATCTCTTATTTAGGTTTTTCCTAGAGGATGCTTAAGCCTTCCTATATTTAGAAGAAAGTGACTATCATTTAGACTTTACAACGTGGGCAATCAATCAATGAAAATTGGTATGGGATATGCTTTTCAAAGTGATATGGGCTATGGCCTCCTCGACTTATGATGAGAGTTCGAGTAGCTATCTCTAAAGAATGTATCTATCGGTAGTTGAGCTCCTTGATGAAATAATACCTAGTTAGGCCTTCCTTTGTGTTTGGTCCAGTGACAGTTGACTATTAACATCTTCTTCATTGGGCTCAAACTAGTAATGATTTCTAATTCATAGCGTTACTCTTAATACTATATAGGGGTTTGGTTATTCGTAATTCCTGATGCATACTATGTGTCTCCACCTTAAAAATGTTATGTGGACCACCAACTAAGATAGGTCAATTCATGTGCATCACCATTTAATCCCTTAACTAATGATAGGAACTCAAATGTGATGCCAGGATCATAGTAAAAGTGAATCCTGCCCTTTCCATATGTTTGTCTCTATGTGTTAGGCATTGAATTACTGAGTAGTGTAGGCAATTGAAAGAAAGTGAAAAATAGGCTCAAAATGGGGTTGATAGTGCTTGGGGTTGCCTGGATCCAACAGAGAAATGACCGGATACAACATGAAGAATTGAGGATGTAAAATGGTCCCACTAGAGTGACAGTACTAGGGGATGATCATAGAGAAAAGGAACATTGGGTCATTGAGCTAAAAAGAACCCTTCCCCTGACTGATCATCTAATAAGAAGAATTCCCCTCCCCCACTCTCTGGACCTATAACCAAGATTCAACCTTTTAGCTTCTATTTGATAGAGTAAACCACCAGGAGCCTGAATGAATAGTTGAATAAGCCCTCTTTACGACAGGGAATCAACCTCGAACACAACGACCATCTATTTGTTCCTTAACCAATCAAGGCGCATGGTAGGATCTCTTCAAATCAACCCAGAGTCACTTTTGTTGCTCCTCCAGAGAGGTGAGAATTACCATAGGTATGTTTTTCCTTCGGAGAGATAAATTTATCCTATGGAGTGGGTTAGATAGTGAAAGTATAGGAACTAGTATTTATTTGTCTTCTATTTTCATGAGAACTTTATTCTCTTTATGATTAGATAGAAAGGATTAGGAAATCTAATGTATTTTAAGTAGTCAATAGGAATATTAAGACTAGGAAGTATCTAATGTAAAGGAATAACAATGAATCAATAAGTATTTTTGCAGTATATTATGTAGTTTTGTAGATATATATATATATATATATATATATATATTCAAGCTTCCTACTTGTGGAACGATTGATATATTTTTATGCTCTATATAATAGTAGAGACCTAGGTTTTATGAAATGAGTAGCTCTGTCACACTGTATATGTTGTTGTTATAAAATCAAAGTCCTGTAGGTCTTGTTAATTAATAATAACTCCAAAAAGAATGAATAGGACAAAGAAATAACAACCAATCCTAACTCTTATGTTTTCTTTTTAAACACCATTAGGAAAGATATTGACCTAATGTTTACTATGAAGAGGGGAATTTCCTAGGTACAGTGGTTCACTTCCTCTTACTTTTCACACACCATGCTGAAGAGAAAATCTCATTTTCTACACAACATCTAGAAGGGAATTTCCTGAATATTTGAAACTATATAATAATTATGTTATGATTTAGATATATTGTATCTTTATTATTAATAAAAAAATATTGGGGTCTTGAGGACTGAGAATTACAATTTTGTCTAGTTAGGGAAACGAATTGAGAATAATGCAGTTGAAGTCTATTAGAGAGAGGAATGCTCCTATATATAGTATATCCCAGCCCTTCCTCTTTTTATATCATATATAGTATAGACCCGTTATCAACCGAGGTCTGGAAAAACTATATTAGGTGTTTTTGTTTATGAACATTACCTCTTTATGGTTCCTAGTCTTTGTTGTTGTTAGTTAGTCAAAAGGAATAGATAGGTTAAGTATGAAGATTAGGAATCAGATCAAACTCAAGGGGCTCCCTCCGACTATGGAAACCTAAGGCTAACTATAGCTTACTTAGATATCAAAGCTCATACTACAACATTTAACTTAGAGATAACAACTATATGTAGATTGAAATAACTATAGGAATCATTATTTCTTCGATCATAGTGCATCGTATCATAACGAAGTTCACTTCTCTCTCTACGTTACGTATGTCAGTGCTCCAAATTCTTTCCATTATTGATTGCACCATGAAATAGAAGATTTGAGAATAGGTAGGTTTCTATCATTTCTTCTCGGAGCAAGAATCTCAATTTGAAGAAACAATCCATGACCAATCCAATTTCTCATTTGTTCATGCGTCACCTAGCTTTCTCCATACCTCAACCTAGTTTGCATTCTCCACTTTATTATACTTTACGTCATGCATCTCGTCTTTCATAGGATAACCATTAGGTACTCCCGCTTTGTAATGACATTGTTCTATTCCACAATCCCTTTGCCATACTTTTGTGGTCATTAGTTGAACATTAGTCAAACTCTCTTATCCAAGATAACCAGTTGTTCATAAAAAATTCCAAATCCTCTTTTGGCACCTTTGAAGTCTAATACTTGGGTCACGTCATTAGTAGGAAAGGGACGTGAGTGGATCCCAAGAAAAGGAAGGCTATGAAAAACTACCCACACCCAAAGACGTGAAAAAGCTTGTGTGGTTTCCTTGGTCTTACTGGCTACTACAGGAAATTCGTGCAAAGTGATGGTAGTAGATTGTAGCCCAATTGACTTCCTTGCATAAAAAGAATGCTTTTGTGTGGAACGCCGAACAAGCCTTTCATGCCTTAAAGGATTCCAAGTGTGTTTAGCTCTTTTCCACACTAGTTGTCCAGTTCAAAAGCCGATAGATATATCCCAAGCTAGCAAAATCAGTTATCTCATTCCATCCCACCAGCTAGCAAGAGATAAGTTCAAAGCTACGGAATGACCTTGCCAACTAAACCTTGAAAGTGTTGTTTTCTTGAATTAAGAATCCCATTTCACTACGTTTCAAATGGATAGGCAAGATGGTTAAGTTAGGATTGCAATGGTATTACTGCTTTAGAGCCGATCGATTCGATATTGAACTCTTCGGGATGGGATAAGAACCGAGGATGGATGAATGGATGGATGGATGGATGGTTAGCTCACTAGGGAGCTGGCTTCTTTAGCTTGCTTACTATGGGCAGTCTAACTTGCTTGTTAGTGGTAGAAGAAGCATCTAATCCATCTCTTTCTGAACCCATCACTTTGGTAGAGAAAAAAAGACAGATCAATATGAATGGTTTCAACATACCTGTGCGAGTGGTAAAGTGCGGCTACAATGTGGTAAAGTGTCCCTAGAACTAGAAAGGCCACCATAGCATTTCTTTCTCCCATCCTAGCGCGCACCACCTAATACGTAGCCTACCTAATGGTGGTGGTTCCCTTGGGACCCTTCCTTGGGGTAAAGTGGGGCTAAAGCGTGATAAAGTGTCCCTAGAAATAAAAAGGCCACCATAGCATTGATTTCTCCCATCCCAACACTTGCCGCCTAATACGTAGCCTACCTAATGGTGGTTGTTCCCCCAGGATCCTTCCCCACTACATTCTCAATACGAAACTGGTAGTACCTTATGAAGAACACCACTTAATGCCTTCTTACCGTTTACCTTTACAACCACAAGTTTACGTCGACAACATACTAGCTTGATTTATGATAGACTGGGAGGAGGAAGAAACCTACCTTCTTAACCGTTGGCCTTACTTACGAGATTCCTTTACGTGCTTCTTTCCTTACTTAGGGGATTCCTTGATAACAATGAATGTTACATGCCTAGGTTACTCACCTTAGAATTACGAATGATCCCTGCAGGACTTAGTCTTTATTCTTTCCTTCCTTTCTTTCCTTATTTTCTCTTGAGATCGGGGAAAGAACCATTTAAGTAAGAGTAAGGCAAGGGCAAGTCATGAAACAATGGATGGGTGGGGTAGCCACTATAGCCCACCTTTCAGTATTGAAATGGCCAAGTCCTAGGAAGGATGGCTCGCCTAACATAAGGAGAGGAAAGCATAATGACATATATAATAGTGACATTGTCGAAGGACCCATCATTCGACAATAACCTATTAGCCAGGCTTGGTCAAGACTTTATTTCACGACCTTATCGGGTTTATTAGGACACTGGGCCCTTTATTTCTTCCCCTCAAAGAGCATAGCGAAGGGTTGGTATCTATATTTCTTTTGCTCAATATATCCTTGGCCATTCCTTCCTTCTAGGGTAATTAGCTAAGACTATATCTCTTTCTTTACGTAGGGTCACTAGCTAGCTAAGAGTATATATCCCTCCTTCACTTAGGGTAACTAGTTCCGAATTCAATAAAGAAAGATATAGGTGGCCGAGGTTGCACCTACTATAAACATAAGGGGAATAGTTTGTTTACTTATGATATTATGCAATATGAAAGCACAAAGAAAGAGACGGACATTAGCTGCATGGGGGAAGTGCGAGTTGAGGAAAGAAAAATATTCCGAGTAGGAGAGTTCGATTCACGTCGAGTAGGAGGGAAATCAGGTGTGACCTTATTATCATTACGGTGAATAGGGCGGTTTTACAATGCGGAGAATATATAAACAAAGCGGTGATTCTTGGCCGTAGAGAGAGACAGAATGATGGTTTTCCTGCCTCACCAGAGAGAGAGACAGGTAAAGTAGTAGTTCTTCTAGTGAAGTACGAACTGATAGTAGCGTGGGTATAGTTATTCCCATTCTATCGGGATCCATACTATAGGGAATCAAAAAAGTAGACAAACCGATCGGTATCCGGCTAACTACCGTATATTGGTATCCAGTTAATAGAAGTTTATTGGTATCCGGTTAACTATTTTTCGTATGTCTATCTGTATTCGGTCACTTCGATACCTAATATTATTATCTATGTGAAGTTAATGAGATACCAATCTATTACTATATTAGGCTAACGAGATCTCAATAGAAAGCTCCCAAGTCGATATTCTCTGATTTCCACTGTCCAAACAAAATTTTCTTCTTCTTATTGGGGTTCCAACCCCAAAAATTTTAATAGTTATGGTTTAAAAGCTATACCAATGGTGGCAGTGGATCCCTTGTTCGATTCTCTGAAAGTACATAGTCGAT
This sequence comes from Pinus taeda, assembly GCA_000404065.3. Lineage (NCBI taxonomy): Eukaryota > Viridiplantae > Streptophyta > Pinopsida > Pinales > Pinaceae > Pinus > Pinus taeda. The sequence continues at coordinate 100,116 of APFE030145349.1, read as the reverse complement.
GATGGAATCCTTCGACAAGTCTCTGTCTGAGCTCTGTAAAGACAACACCAGCGAGTTGGTTCTCGATCTGCGGAAGACCCTGACAGAGTTCTTGACAGACCTCTACAGAAGAACTTATCAAACCTGCGGAAGAACTTGTGGAAGAACTGTGCGAGATTAGGTGTTGTTGTTTATGAACATTATCTCTTTATGGTTCCTAGTCTTTGTTGTTGTTAATTAGTCAAAAGGAATAGATAGGTTAAGTATGAAGAGTAGGAATCAAATCAAACTCAAGGGGAACTAGCTTCTTTAGCTTGCTTACTGGTGGTAGAAGAAGCATCTAATCCATCTCTTTTTGAACCCATCACTTTGATAGAGAAAAAAAGACGGATCAATATGAATGGTTTTACCATTCCTGTTCCAGGGGTAAAGTGGGGCTACAACATGCTAAAGTGTCCCTAGAACTACAAAAGCCACCATAGCATTGCTTTCTCCCATCCTAGCACCCGCTGCCTAATACATAGCCTACCTAATGGTGGTGGTTCCCCCGGAACCCTTCCCCGGGGTAAAGTGGGCCTACAGCGTGATAAAGTGTCCCTAGAACTAAAAAGGCCACCATAGCATTGATTTCACCATCCCAACACCTACTGCCTAATACGTAGCCTACCCAATCGTGGTGGTTCCCCTAGGACCCTTCCCCACTGCATTCTCAATATCAAACTTCTAGTACCTTATGAAGAACACCGCTTACTGCCTTCTTACTGCTTACCTTTACAACCACAAGTTTACGTCGACAACATACTAGCTTGATTTACAATAGAGTAGGAGGAGGAAGAAACTTACCTTCTTAACCGTTGGCCTTACTTACGAGATTCCTTTACGTACTGCTTTCCTTACTTAAGGGATTCCCTCATAACGATGAATGTTACATGCCTAGGTTACTCACCTTAGAATTACGAATGATGCTTGCGGGACTTAATCTTTATGCTTTCCTTTATTTCTTTGTTTATTTTCTCCTGAGATCAGGGAAAGAATCATTTAAGTAAGAGTAAGGCAAGGGCAAGTCATGAAACAATGGATGGGTGGGGTAGCCACTATAGCCCTTATTTCTTTGTTTATTTTCTCCTGAGATCGGGGAAAGAATCATTTAAGTAAGAGTAAGGCAAGGGCAAGTCATGAAACAATGGATGGGTGGGGTAGCCACTATAGCCCACCTTTTAGTATTGAAATGGCTAGGTGCTAGGAAGGATGGATCGCCTAACATAAGGAGAGGAAAGTATAATGACATATATAATAGTGACATTGACGAAGGATCCATCATTTGATAATAACCTATTAGCCAGGCTTGGTCAGGGCTTTATTTCATGACCGTATCATGTTTAATAGGACCAGACTGGGCCATTTATTTCTTCCCCTCATAGAGTATAGTGAAGGGTTGGCCTATCTATATTTATTCTGCTCAATATATCCCTGGCCATTCTTTCCTTCTAGGGTAACTAGCTAAGATTATATCTCTTTCCTTACTTAGGGTCACTAGCTAGCTAAGAGTATATATCCCTACTTCACTTAGGGCAACTAGTTCGAATTCAATAAAGAAAGATATAGGTTGTCGAGGTTGCCCCTACTAAACACATCAGGCGAAATAGTTTGTTTACTTATGATATTATGCAATATGAAAGGACAAAGAAAGGGACAGAAATTACCTGCATTTATCTCCCAACCTACCTCTCGCAAACCGTGATCTAGTGTCTGCCTTCTTTAATAGCCAGCTTCATGAGGGAGCTTCATGGGGGAAGTGTGAGTTGAGGAAAGAAAAATATTCCGAGTAGGAGAGTTCGAGTCACGTCGAGTGGGAGGAAAATCAGGTGTGACCTTATTCTCATTACGGTGAATAGGGCAGATTTACATTGCGGCAAATATGGAATCAAAGGCGGTGATCCTTGGTTGGCAAGAGAGACAGAACGATGGTTATTCCTGCCTTGCTGGGGAGAGAGACAGATAAAGACGTAGTTCTTCCAGTGTTGTAGGTCGTGACAGTAGCGTGGGTATAGTTATTCCCGTTCTATCGGAATCCATGCTACAGGGAATCGAAAAAGTAAACAAACCGATCGGTATCCGGCTAACTACCATATATTGGTATCCAGTTAATAGAAGTTTATTGGTATCCGGTTAACTATTTTGCCTATGTAGAGCTGTATTCGGTCACTTCGATACCTAATATTATTATCTATGTGAAGTTAACGAGATACCAATCTATTACTATATTAGGCTAAACTCATACGCAACCGCTAAGGGGAGCTACTCACTAAGCTAAGGAAGAAGCTAGTAATAGAAAGTAAGGGACTCATTCACCTACATACAAAGCTAGGTAAGCTAGGTAGGGACTCATACACATACTCATACTGCAAGCTAAGAAAATAATATAATAAGGTTTTAAAAGAAATACCTCTCATTCAGTTACCTAAGAAAGGAATGGAAGGCTGAATAAAACTAGAGACTCAAAATGACTTATAAAAGGAAGGTGGAAAGGTGCCACTCATATTAAGTTGAATTCATTTTCTCAACTACGAGACTAAGACAAACTTATGACTAGTTGTTAAGGCTTTTAACCCTACGGTAAGGGGTGGTTAAGACAGCTTATAGACCACAATAAATACGGCTGCCCCCAACCCCTTGCCCTGGGGGCATCCAAAGCTTCCCTTGGCCGAACAAAAGACAAGTTTCAAATCAAAGACAAGTTTCATCAGTCAAAGTAACAAGAAGCTACCCCTTAATACAATCGACAACTAACAACACTATTGGAGCTCGCTCTTTCCTGGTAGCTCATGATAGCGTACATCTTTGTGGCTGCAGCAGAGTTACTTGTACAACATTTATTAGCCATACTTAGGCCTGGTTCAACCTACAAAATGAGAGAAACCTCCTTAGAAAAGAAAGTTGTTGGGATTCCCATTACTACCATTCTGCAAGGAGGAACGAACCGATGAATATATGGTTTTGAATAATTACTAGGGTGGCCCAAAACCCCGCTTCGACAGCGTCTGTTGAGACGCCAGTAATTGAGATCCTTTTCCCACGAGAATGGAATGCAATGCGGCTGAAACAAACATTGATGGATCGATCCCAAAGGTGCTCTTCCTCCTATTCCTTCTTGCCAGAGATATGGGTGGATCGAATGGGCACGGAGCTGTTATTTCCATCCCTCCTTGTGGTGGTCAATCCAGCGAGTTGTTGTTGAATATGTAATTTCAACGCAGCATTTAATACGCCCAAAACCACCAAAGTAAAACCACAAACCCGCGGTAAGTTTCTCGGGACCGCTTTTGCGTGAAGTGGTTTTCGTACATAAGCGACCCGAGAAAATATAGTGTTGACGCGTGGCAGAGGCATGACATCACCCTCTGACAGTTTCTCGGGAGGTAAATGTCAATTAAAAAGCTCTTCCTATATCTCTGTCCACCATCCGATCTGCTCCATCAATCTCCGCCATCCAATCTGCTCCATCAATCTCCGCCATCGATGGTCTCAACCTGCATACGGCCAACATTAAAAGCTTGGCCTGGAGTAAAATCAAGTTTCATTTTGACCATACCTTTATTAATGAATTGTCATATGCATAGGTAAATTTTTATGTTTTTTTTTACGGAATGTATGGGCGTGAATTAAATAATGGTATGGGCAAGTCAACGTTTTTTTTAATGTTTTTGCCATATAGTTTTTAATGTATGTGAGTTGAATATAGTTTTTTGTACACGGGAGAAGAGAGTTAGCAGTAGGCGAAAAGCACAGGGGAAACACAGTAGTGTAAAAGACTCCCGACAGTGAATGAAATTAAGGATTTTCTTCTTACAGGTGTTTGTATTGTTTTGTTGAAACGAATGAGAAAGAATTTTTTTTTGAAATGTAAAGTCCTCAGCATTTCGAATATAATGAAGAATTTCACATAGAAGTGAATGTAAAAGAATTTATTTTACAACAGTAAACTTATGTAAGAATTTCTATTCTTACAGCAGTAAATGTGAAAAGAAGGTTTTACACAGTGGTGTAAAAATCATTTGTAAAAGGAGACACAGTAATTTCTTTTGAAATGTTTTGGTGAATCCCTCTGAGTGAAAGAGGATGAATATGTATCAGTGAATTTGTTTTAATGAATAGAAATCTTTTATGGTAGTGCAATTCTCTGTTCTCAGTAATTTGTTTTTAAGCTTCCCTGTGCATAAAAGATCCCGTGGAGTAAAGGAAACAGAGCATTGCCTCTGTGAGCTTGAATTGTTTGTTTTTGGGATTTTGCCAGAAAAATCCCCAACAGTGGTATGCTTAGGCTCTTTGAAGGTGACAAAGAAGCTGAAGGGAGGAGTCTTTTGTTGCAGCAGTAGATCTTCTCCAGCAGAGTG
>APFE030145349.1:62328-91751 GCA_000404065.3 Pinus taeda | reverse complement strand
GAACTGATAGAGGAGGTGAGTATATCTCCAAAGAATTCCTAAGATTTTGCAGAGAAAATGGAATTCATAAACAATTTATAGCAAGGTACACCCCACAGCAAAATGGAGTTGCTGAAAGGAAGAACAGGACCATCATGGATATGGCGAGAAGCATGTTGAAGGCAAAGCATTTGCCAAATGACTATTGGGCTGAGGCTGTAAATTGTGCAGCATATATTTTGAACAGGTGTCCTACAAAAGCAGTGATGAATAGAGTGCCAGAAGAAGCATGGAGTGGGAGAAAGCAAGGAGTCACCCACATGAGAGTTTTTGGATGTGTGGCCTATGCACACATTCCAGATCAGCTAAGGAGGAAGTTGGACATCAAAGGGGAGAAATGTATTTTCATTGGATACAGTGAGGAATCCAAGGCATACAGGTTGTATATCCCATCCACCAAGAAGTTTTTTATCAGCAGAGATGTTCAATTCATTGAAGAGGAAGCTTGGGATGGAAGCATAGAGAAAACAGTGAATGTTAAAAATTGTTTGTCTCATGATGAAGATGATGAGTAGGTGGCTGAAATGCATCCCCAAACAGCAGTGCCAACACAAGGACAGCAAAGGACACCATTGAGGACAAATGAGAGTGCTTCTCCAAGCACACCGCAAGGTGGAAATTCAAGTGCATCTTCAAGCACTTGCACACCAAGTGAAAGAGGTAAGAAGTTCAGAAACTTGAGTGATATTTATGATGAAGGAATGAATTCCTTATTTTCCTTGTATTTTCATGTTGATGATCCTATTCATTTTGAAGATGCTATTAAAGATAAGAAATGGATAGAAGCTATGGATAAGGAGATGAATGCCATAGAAAGAAACAAAACATGGGATTTTGTTGAGCTACCAAAAGGTAAAGAACTCATTGGAGTGAAATGGGTTTACAAGACCAAGAGCAATGCTGAAGGCAAGATAGAAAGGCACAAGGCAAGGCTGGTTGTCAAAGGGTACAAGCAGTAGTATGGGAGAGATTATGAGGAGAATTTTGCACCATTTGCAAGAATGGAAACCGTGAGAGCAGTGCTGTCCATAGCAACACAAAACAAATGGAGAGTCTACCAAATGGACGTGAAGTCAACATCCCTAAATGGAGTGTTAAAGGAAGAGGTTTATGTTGAACAACCTCTAGGCTATGAGAAGAAAGGTGAAGAGCACAGAGTGTGCAAATTGAAGAAAGCTCTTTATGGGCTGAAGCAAGCGCTAAGAGCATGGTACAGCAGAATAGATTCATATCTATTGGATAATGAATTCGACAAGTGTGAAGGGGAACCCACCATCTACATCAAAGAAAAAGATGGTAAAATTTTAATTGTTGTCTTATATGTTGATGATGTTATTTTCACAGGTAATGATGATCAGCTCATTAAGAATTTTAAATCAGTCATGAAAGAGGAATTTGAAATGACTGACATTGGTTTCTTGAGATACTTCTTAGGCATAGAAGTAGATCAAAATGAAAAAGGAATTTTTATCTCACAGGCAAGATATGTAAATCAAGTATTGAGCAGATTTAACATGGAAGAATGTAAGGCAACGATCACTCCCACAGTGATGGGATTAAAACTCAGCAGAGAGGACAGCAGCAAGGATTTTTGATCCTAGTTTGTACAAGAGTATTGTAGGCAGCCTTATGTATTTAACAGCGACTAGGCCTGATATTATGTATGCTGTTAGTTTAATTTCCAGATTCATGGAGAGGCCAAAGGAGGCACATTGGCAGGCAGCAAAAAGAATTCTGAGGTATGTGAAAGGCACTAAAATGTTTGGAATTTTATATAATGTCTCAGAATATTCAGATTTGGTTGGATACACAGATAGTGATTGGGCTGGAAGTGTTGATGATCGGAAGAGCACTTCCGGTTATGTTTTCCATATGGGTTCAGGAGCCATTTCATGGGCTTCTAAGAAGCAGTCCATTTTAGCATTGTCTACAACAGAGGCTGAATATGTGGCAGCTACATCAGCAACATGTCAAGCAGTTTGGATGAGAAGGATGTTGATGAGCTTAGGCCAAGAGCAGGCAAAAGCGACAGTGATTTTTTGTGACAATAGCTCAACTATTGCATTGTCAAAGAATTCAGTGTTTCATAAGAGAACGAAACACATTGATACAAGGTTTCACTACATCAGAGAATTGGTGAACAATGGAGAAATTGTCCTAGAACATTGCAGGACTCAAGAACAGGTTGCAGACATCTTGACAAAGCTATTGGATCAGAAAAGCTTTGAATTTTTGAGGAAGTGTCTGGGTATGACCAAATGCCCAGCAGTTGAAATTAAAGGGGAGTGTTGAATATTTAATTTCAACGCAGCATTTAATACGCCCAAAACCACCAAAGTAAAACCACAAACCCGCGGTAAGTTTCTCGGGACCGCTTTTGCGTGAAGTGGTTTTCGTACATAGGCGACCCGAGAAAATATAGTGTTGACGCGTGGCTGAGGCATGACATCACCCTCTGACAGTTTCTCGAGAGGTAAATGTCGATTAAAAAGCTCTTCCGATATCTCTGTCCGCCGTCCGATCTGCTCCATCAATCTCCGCCATCGATGGTCTCAACCTGCATATGGCCGACATTAAAAGCTTGGCGTGGAGTAAAATCAAGTTTCATTTTGACCATACCTTTATTAATGAATTGTCATATGCGTAGGTAGATTTTTATGTTTTTTTAGGGCATGTATGGGCGTGAATTAAATAATGGTATGGGCAAGTAATCATTTTTTTTAATGTTTTTTCCATATAGTTTTTAATGTATGTGAGTTGAATATAGTTTTTTGTACATGGGAGAAGAGAGTTAGCAGCAGCTGAAAAGCACAGGGGAAACACAGCAGTGTAAAAGACTCCCGACAGTGAATGAAATTAAGGATTTTCTTCTTACATGTGTTTGTATTGTTTTGTTGAAACGAATGAGAAAGAATTTTTTTTTGAAATGTAAAGTCCTCAGCATTTCGAATATAATGAAGAATTTCACATAGAAGTGAATGTAAAAGAATTTATTTTACAGTAGTAAACTTATGTAAGAATTTCTATTCTTACAACAGTAAATGTAAAAGCTATTTTACCGCAGTAAATGTGAAAAGAAGATTTTAAACAGTGGTGTAAAAATCATTTGTAAAAGGAGACAGAGTAATTTCTTTTGAAATGTTTTGGTGAATCCCTCTGAGTGAAAGAGGATGAATATGTATCAGTGAATTTGTTTTAATGAATAGAAATATTTTATGGTGGTGCAATACTCTGTTCTCAGTAAAAAAAATTAAGCTTCCTTGTGCACAAAAGATCTTGTGGAGTAAAGGAAACAGAGCATTGCCTCTGTGAGCTTGAATTGTTTGTTTTTCGGATTTTGCCAGAAAAATCCCCAACAGTTGTGACATGTGTCATGCATAAAAATTCCCTTTTCAAATTCTTGTCCGATGAGAAGAGAGGGAGAGCATCATAGGAAAGATTGCATGGATTACGATCTAATGGTAAATTCTGTTATGAACCCAGTTTTGAAGGCTTCACTTAGGCCTCGAATTTGACGTCCTATGGCACGTATTTTTGGTTGAAGAACGTATTTGACAGGAGCTGAAAAAATTTCCATGTCATATCCGACGTGTGATACACTCTTACAAACTATCAAAACTACGTTTATTTCAATAAGTGAAATGTAAAAATTTATAACTCCTTATTTCATAAGAGTCTGGGACCAGTAGTAGTACACAACACAGTTTAAACTTAAAAGCATTTAAATGTTTCATTGTCTCACTGCCTATTAACTAGTACTTACCATTAATTATCCAGCTACAATCAGCCGCTCAAATTTAATCTGATAAGACTTGCAATTTGCAAATTGCAATCTACTGCTTATGATTTACCTATTCACCCTACGGCTTACGGTTTACCTATTCATTTGGAGAATTGTTGCAGCCTCGCAGAAAAGGTGTCTTCGAGTTCTGCAAATGCCGCTCTGGTGCAGTGGTGCTCCTCTCTTGAGGATTGACTCTAAGTGGAATCTGTGAGCAAATTTGGATGCTCAACAAGTCAACTCTCCACTTCAAGTTTCACCCGTAACATTCCAATACTTAAAATACAGCCAAATTCATATTCCAATACTTTTCTCCTATAAAATAATTTGGTAATTTTGACATAGTATTGTTTGATTTCTTCATAACTCAACTCCATGTTGGGTTAATATTGCCATTTCTATTGGTTTTGTGTCAAAATTTCCTATAATTTTACAATTTCACAAACAATCTTTCCATGCAAGTTTACAATTTTACGATTTCCCAAACAATTTTTCCATGTAAATTTACAATACTTTTTGGAATCAAACCTCCATTTAACTCTATGCATTTAAGCATTTGGGATGGTGGGTTTCACAGAATTTGAGGGCATAGGCATTTTCTCAAGGTTGGCAGAATCAGTTGTTGCAAACAGTTGTATGAAACTAGAAGCCACTATGCATAACAAAAGCCTCATTCTTTACTCTTAATATAATAAATTAACCGTTGTTAATGAAAGCTAGAGGCAGTCACAAAACAATCTACCCAAAATGTCTTTTGATCTGTATGACATGATAATGGCATCTCATTCATATTAATGGGTGCATCCATGTGTAGTGCTGTCTATTCTCCCAACTATTTACATTCTCCCAGCTATTTACATGGTGCCTGCTTCTTCGCCTGCACACAATTGGCTGGACATCTCTTTAAAAGACTGCATTTTATCTTAAACCGTTCAGAATCGAATGTGTAGAGTTTAAGTTTGAAACCAGGAATCTCATTCATTTATGTTTTTTTGTTTAGGTTTTGGGATAGGTTTGAGTGGTGTAGCTTATCTAGTTTAGGGTTTTTAACATCTAGGATTTATGTATGTCTGTATGTATTTTTGTGCATTTAAATTACAGATACTAAGTTCAAGTTCAAATTCTATTATGAAAATTTTGCAATTCTATAAAAATTGTACAGAGTACATTTTAAACATATTTTTTCTAGTGACAATTTTTTTTGTTAATTTTTTCTCATTGATTTTGAAATTTAAATAATTTTAATTGATATAAATAATTTTAAAACTACAATTTATCAAAAAAAAATTCACTTTTCAAAACTTAAATATAAAATCTCTTCATAATTTCTTTTTTAATCCATACATATTTAAAAACTAAATAATTTCGAAATATTAAAATGAAATAAACATATTTGTTTTCTGGTCTTAACCTTGGAAGCATATTTTTTTCTCTTATTATTGAACCCTCTAAATCTTTCCATGCAACACTCAAATTGAAAATATTTTTTTCTCTGACTATTAGTTGTTTACTACAGGTAACTATTAGCCAGATTGTAAAATGAATCTACAATAAGTTGAAAGATATATAAGTTGCTTTGAGTTTCCAAAAAATATTTATTTATTTAAGCATTAATCATCAAAGTCAAAATTAACACTATAAATAATATAGTAGCAGATGAGGATTGAGTGGGACCTTTGGGAATCTTAGAGTGGTTTCCAAGTATATGGAACTTGGGACCATATTATAGTGAGGATATATGACAACTATATGAGCTTCCAGATATATATTTTTTAAAAACATATTTTTTCTAACCTTGAAAAGTGATGCAAAAAATAAACTTTGGAAAGTAAATTTGTAAAAACAAAAACTAACCACCCAATCTTTTTAAATTTGTGAAAACAAAAACTAACCACTAAATTATAGTTCATTTACGTAATTATTTAATAAATTTTTTATCAAATTAGTTTACAATATAGGAATGGCAAATTTCTCTATTTTTTTTCCATTAACCACAATTTAGTAATTATGATTTAAACTATACCATTAATGTTTTAAGATTTTTTTAACTTTTGAATCTCTATATTTATATAAATATTCAAAAATATATAATAATTTAATTTATTTATATATTAAAAATACACATTAACCAATCAAAATAAATTACAATTTTCAATTAAACTTAAAAAACCAAAAAAAAATATTATCACATGTGAATGTGAATGCCAATTAAATTGCAACACTGTACAACCATGGTTAGTACCATTACAAATTAGGGCAACTTGTTAACCATCAGCGCAAGTGGCCATGTACATTACAAAGGTGTTTCATTCTTTAATCTTATTATAATAATTTAAAACAAAACTCACAAGAACCTGGTAAGATTAGTGGGCACTGGGAACTAAATGGGCCAATATATTTATAAAATCCGTAGTTTAGATTTAAAAAATGTCTTGCAGGAATTTTTAGAATTATTAGTTATAGTTATAAAGTTTCATGATTTTAATTGTTCTAGAAATATTTGATAAACAATAATTCAGATATTCGTAAGAACAAATTTTTTGAAATTTAAAATTTTAACCCAAATATTTAAACCTGCAAATATATACTCGTGAGTTGGTTGGCTGGAATTTCTCTTATAGTAATCACAAATATAAAAAGAAATTGTTTGTAATGTTAAATTCATTCCCACTATAAAAACAATCATTCAAATACTGTGAAGATTAAATTTCTTGAAATTTAAAATTCTAACTCAAACACTTAAACCTACAAATATATGCTAGTGAGTTGGTTGGCTGGACTCTCCTCCTAATAACTTGTGACCATATTTATATTATAAATATAACAAAAATGAATATATCAATAAAGATAATTAATTATATTTATATGTATAAATATAAAAAAAGATAACACAAATATAGTATAAATATAAAAAAAAAGGATAACACAAATTTATGGCTGGAATGACAATTAAGTACATATATGTCACATGATGAAGAGCATCAAGTTTTCTTTCGTGGAAATTATAAAAACATCTACCTTTTTAATTCAAATAATATTGAATCAAAATATGTGGGTTTTTCATTAATTTATGTGTATATTTTTCACAAATAATATATAGTACAAGTATCATTATTTTCATGTGATTTAACATTTTTTTAATAAATGTTTTTCTTGGTAATGGTGTTATACAATATTTATATTTCTTTAGGTAATAAATAAATATGCATTATTAGAAAGTATTAATTTGTTTCATTTAATGGATTTTAGTTTTCATATATATATTTTATACATGTGGTCACAAACCTATAAATGTCTCAAAAGAGAAAGATACAAGTTACAATTGGGGAAATATATGGATGGACAAAAGGAAAAAACTTCTAAGACTCAGCGAAATTCAGAAACACTTGAAGAAACCCATAATGCTCATGTGGAACAACAATTACATGAAATTTTTGGAAGTTCTTCTGAATATAATGTAGATAAAGAAACAAATGAAGTTGAAGAAGAGGTTGGTGATAATTCAGAAACGAAAGTGCAAACAAAAAGACAATTTCACATGGAATGGTTAGATAAGTTTGTTTGGTTGAATTATGTGAGGTATGATCATAAAATAACTATGAAGTGTAACTATTGTGAGAAGTATAGGATGAGTGGACCATGGGGTTTAGGGAATGGTTGCACCACATTACAACATGATGCTCTTGTTACTCATGAAAAATCACGGGTGCATAAAGATGCTAAGGAAAGATGGATTAATGCATTAGAGGGAAAGATGAAACCAATTCTAGATCATATTAGACAGCTGAGAGATGCCAATAAGGAAAGAGTGATTTCTACAATGAAAATATCATATTTCATTTGTCAAGAAGATTTATCTCTATCAAAGTATGAGAAGCTTTGCAAATTTCTAATGGATGCAAAAAATCCAAATATGTCAAAGTCTCAAGAGTAATCTTCATACACAAATCATAAGTTTGCAAATGATTTTATATATTGCATATCAAAATATCTCTAACAGATTCAGATAAAAAATATGTTGGGAAGTCCTTTCTTCTCATTGATGGTTGATGAAAGCACTTATCGAACCTTAGAGCAACACCTTGTCTTTTATGCAACATATTTAGACTCAAAGGGTCTCGGGCCACCTATCGCATAGTTTATGAAGCTCAAAGATGTAGTAGATGAAAAAGAAAAAACAATATATGATATTATCAATCAATTAATAGATGTTAGAGGCCTTCAATATAAAGATTTGATAGTTGTTTCTACAGATAGAGCTTCAACAATGATGAGACATGAAAATGGTTTTGTTTCATTTTTCAAAAAGAACAATCCAAACCTTATTATAGTTCATTGTGTGGCTCATCATGAGTATTTAGCAGCAGCAGATGCTTCTAAGAAATTACTTGAGTTATTATTTGTTGAAAAAATTGCAAACAAAGTGTATTCATGGGTTCAAAACTCTCCAAAGAGAAATAACGAACTTAATGATTTTCTTAGAGTCATGCAAATTGATGTTCTTGATGTTCTACAAATACATTCAATGAGATGGTTTTCCAGGGGGGGGTTATTATAAGGCTTGTGAAGCTTATGCCAACAATTTTAACTTTGTGGAAAAATGAAAAAAAAAAAAACATCATCTTGGTATTGATAAGACGAGAATATATTCTATCTAGTTTTTTTTACATATTCTTGCTAATGTGCTAGGGGAATTGAACAAGTTAAATGTGACTTTTCAAGAAGAAAATGTAGACATTACAACTATTGGGTTGCCTCTTGAAGTAACTATAAGCACATTATCTAGATGGCTTTTGAGAAAAGAGACATTTGCAGAAGGCACAACTTATCTTTCAAAGTTTTTAAATGATTCTCAAAATGGATACATTGATATTAAAGATGAAAGGAAAGTTGTAGATAAACATGAGTTAAGATACATCTCTATCTCAGCCATGGATATTGAATCCAATGAAGCAAGGAAAAAATCTATGAAACCTTGTATTGAAGGTACACAAGAGAGTTGTCAGCAACTCACTGAAGGTTATATAGAGACACTCATAGACTCTTTGAATGAAAAATTTCTAGACCTTCGTCTTTTTAATGCAGCAAAATTGTTTAGCCCTTGTTATTATTCAGAAGTGTGTCGTAGTCATGAGAAAAGTTCAAAGTGTTGGTCTTTAAATCTTTTTCAACATTTCAACATACCATATCAAGTGACATTGGATTTGTAGCTTTATTTGATGTTAATGCTTGTAAAAGAGAGTTTCACCCTTTTGTTTATTCATTAAATCTGGCTTGTGAGGGGTTTTATATGAAAGAAGCATGGAAAGTATTTCATAACACAAAACAATGGCACAAAACTTATCCTAATATGATGAAATTATGGCAAGTTGTCCTCACTATTTCTGCAAGTACAGTGGATTGTGAAAGGGGATTTTATGACAAAAGCATCATCAAGGACATTAGAAAATTGAGGCTTGGGTTGGTTACACTAGATTCTCTAGTGAGAGTCTTTGAATGGATACTCCATATGTCCCTCCAATGGAACACATGCCTGCATGCATTCTGATGTGTTGACGCTTGGACTATTTTCCACAGAGGATAACACCTCTTATTTAACAGTCTTGCTATTGGCCACGCGTTTTTTCTGCCTTTCATCCTTTCGGCTTTGTTTCCTCTGCATGCTCTACATGAGGTGATTTTGGTATACTTCTTCCCATCCCGTCTGATTCCTATGTTTTTCTCAGGGTGGTAGCATATGGTCTCCATTCTCTTTCTGTTCTTGACATTATTAGGTTCGATATACACCTCCTCTCTCAATAGAATTATCCTTCCCTATATCGTTGGGTATCCCTCACTGCTATTGGCTCGGTATTTGTTTGATGAAGGAGATTTTCGACGTTCTCGCTCTCAAAAGGAATCTCAGATTATAAGGTTAGTAACCTTTCGACCTCCATCTTCAGCTGCATATATGTTTATTTAGGTACTTAGCATACTCTCTGATTCAGGCTGTTAATAAGATATAATAATATCTGGAATATATCGTATCTTAATGTCCAGTTATGGAGTGATTATAATGAATTATATGAGTCTTTTCCCTGTTGTTGTATAGCCTCGAGATGTCTTAAGATAGAACCTGGTTTCTATCGTCTCTTTATGGCTGGTTTTGAAGTGAATTCATGTTTCCTGTTTGGCCTACTCCCTGTAGTTGTATAGCCTCGGATTCATGTTTTTTGATAGAATGAAATAGTAGGACATCGGTTTTCTCCACATTCACTTTTATGCGGTTTATTCTCCAGTTTTTATCTTCTGTTTTATTCTTTCTCCATATTGTTGGGCTCATATGTTTTGGTCATTCTTCCTTAACTGGTTATGGGTCCCCATTATCAATCTCAAGCAATATATGGTCATCTCTAAACCCTGCTCTGATTTCAGAATTAAGATTGGTTCATGGTGGTGCATTTGCAAATATTGCTATTGTTGTTGCATTATTTGCTCGGACTTCTCTTCCTAATTCGCTCCCTATCCTGCACCAGTCTCTCTTGGTTTTTCCATTCCTATATTTTTTGAACGTTTCCTTTTTTGGCCATCTATTGGCCATGACGTAAGATGGAGAGGGTCTTTGCCTCTTCCTATTGAATGCGTGCCGCTGTCACTGATGTTTTCCCTGCTCTTTCTTCTGATTTCGATGTCCATCTTCCCTCATTAATGTCAGATTGTGAAGCTTCCTTGGATTCGGTATTCATTTTTTGAAGCTTCTATAGGCTGTCATTCTTTCAGCTTTCTTTGTGTTTGACTTTTAATACCATTTTCGCACATTTGTTTCCTTGACTATACGTATTCCGGACACTGAACGTCTATTCTTTTCATATATTCTCTGTGTTCCTTTGTCCTGTCCTATGTCTTCTCAGGATCATTGTCTCATCCTCTTTCGGGAGTGTTCGTCAACATTAATGGAGCCTCTCTCTGACACGTCAGTCGCATCGGCCATGGTGCGGGCCACCGTGGTTGCGGAAAAGTCTTTTGCCAGATCAGAAAAAGCCACTGATTGGAAATCCACATTGGCTGAGGAATTAATCCCTCATATTTCTATATCTGACTAGGACCCAAAGGGTGGCGGGCCAGATTTCTCGCCATGCCTTAGGAGCCATCGTCTTGTGAAAACTTCCCCTCCTCCTGCTGCTATTACCCTAGGCAACTCATTTCTATATGATAGAATAGCTAGCTTACAAAAGAGGGCTCTGGTTGGTCGATGGCATTTCCCGGTTATGGAGGATGCCCAGATGCAATCCTGGCTAGGTTCCAAGTGGATTCCACTTTTGGGATATAACCCGACTATCGTTTGTCTAATGAACAATTTGTACAACTTTCATTTTCTTCATGACCGAGATTTGGAGGTTATCCTACAGATTCCTTGGGTACATGACAAAAGCTTTCTTGCATTACACAAATGGTTCATTGGTTTCAATCCCCTTCGTTGCACCCCTCAAAACAATTATATCTAGGTAAAGTTGTTGGGATTTCCCATAGCGCTATGGACTAAGCAGACTCTTGCGGATATTGGAAATATAATTGGTCGCTTCATATTTATTGACCCAAAATGTCTTGGAGCCAAGGATAAGCGGGTTGCCTGGGTTCTTATTGAAAAAGAATATATGGGGGCTTTCTTGAGTTCATTGACCCCTCATGGAGAATGTCCAATATCCAGCAAAGGTTGGATTATTGGGGTGTTCCATTCAGATGTTTTGTTTGTCATAAAACTGGCCACCTTAAATTCCTCTGTCCTCGTCGTCCTGGTGGTTGACATAGGGAGTGGAATCATTTTGGATAATCCCATGTGATTCCCTCAAGAGATCCTGCTGAAGAGCTAATTTTTAATAATGATATTGAACATGATCTTGGTGCTTGGGAGGCACATCAATCTTCTCCCCGTGGGATTTCCCCAAGGCGATCAACAAGTCTATCTGTGATGCGTTCTCAATATGTGGAGTTCATCCATAATACTCACACCCCAAATATGGATTATTGTAGCATCCTCCAATCTACATCTAGGATCATGGCCCCGGATCGATCTCATATATCCCCCACTAAAATACTGGCACAATTCTCCATCATCCCTTTTCCCCCTGAGCCTAGTCTAGATATTGCTATCCCCTCTCCCCCCACTAATCCCCCGCCATCTCGGGATATTCCATCCGCTTCCCACATTAATTATATTACTTCATCCCCCGAATCTCTACCGATACATTTCTCTTCATCTCATAGGATCCCATCTCCTCCCCCGTTATCGATTTGCCCCAATCCTTCGAAATCCTCAACTGACCCTAAAGGTAAAGCTCCTTGTATATTGGTCACTCCTCTAAATTCACCTGAATCATCGCCCATAAATTCATTTGATTGTGATCTGGACCTCCTTCTCAAATGAGAATCCATAAATCTTCACCCACTAACTGTCCATAAGCCCAATCGGTCTCCTTCCCCTATTATCAGCCCAACCTCTGCTAGTAATATTACTGTAAGACACAAATAGAATAGGGGTAGCAGACATTTCAGGGGCAGGAAAGGGAGGTCGGATTTGAATATTAGGGACCTTTCCTTGGTTGACATCCCTATCTCTGAAATCGCAGTAAAGGGAATAAATGATCTGGGGCCGCTTAGAGCATGCCGATCAGAGGATGTGGCCAAATGATTAGTATTCTCTTGATGAATATTCCGGGTTTGGGGGAAGACCCATATTTTTTGGCTCTGAGGGAACTTTTTTGTTCTTCCAATTCTAAGATTCTCCTGATCCAAGAGACTATGCATGAATGTCATGAATCAATATTTTATTTTAGATGTATGTTTCCCAAGTGGCATATGGCTGTGGCAAGTGCTACTGGTTTATCTGGTGGTCTGACGGTTACATGGGACCCAGCCTGGATTTTAGTGGTTTCTTTCCATTGCTTTGTCGGAATCCTTCTTCATGCCTATATTAGGGGTTCTTTGAGGCCAGTTCATATTTTAAATGTCTATGCCTTGTACAAGGAGTGATCTCCCTTCTGGGATCGTTTTTTATCATCCGAACTTCTTTAGCTAGACTCGCTCCTGATTGGAGGGGATTTAAATTGTACTATGTGTAATGGAGAAATATGGGGTAGGGGTAGAACATATGATCAGGTGGGGGTGTTGTTTCAAGAGGCTATCCTTCAGCATAACTTTGTGGATGTTCAGCCAATTGAAATGGGTCCCCCCTGGGACAATGGGTGATTGAACGATGCATATATTGCAAAAAGACTCGATCATTTTCTCATGCATGATAGATTGATTGATCTATTTGGCATACCATCGGTGAAGATTATTCTGTGTTTCATTTCAGACCACAGACCCATAACCATGCAATGGAACCTCTGTGGCTACAGGCATGGATACCATTTCAAATTCAATCAGATGTGGCTTGAGGATGAACAATTCAATAAAATGATTCGTCGGTTATGGCATTCCCCTTCCTCCGAGGAACATCTGGTTTCTTTCTTGGATCGTCTTTCAGTACTCAGGAATGAGGTAAAAAAATGGTAGCACAAAAAGACAATCTCCAAAAATATTGCTCTGAGGGACATTAACAAGAAGTTGGAAAAATTATCAGCCTTCCTTGAAGCTCCCTATATGTCTAAGCACTACGTGCTCAAATTTGGGATTTGGAGAAAGAAAAACAAAAAATTCTATCAATTGAAGAGGCCTCCTAGCGATTAAAGATCAGAGCCTTATGGATCTAGGAGGGCGACAAAAATACGAAATTTTTCCACAGGTTTGCAAATAATCGAAGGGAATCCAATTCTATATGGGAGATCAAGAATGAGGAGGGAATCTCTCTCATGACTCAGGAACAAATCTCTGAGGAAGCTATTAAATATTTTCGACATGACTACAATAGGTTAGGAGGCAGTGATTTTGAGGACATTTTATGGGGAATCGAGCCATATCCATCCATGTTTGATGTTGAACAAAATGATCTTATTTATTCAGTTGTATCCGAGGAGGAGCTTTTGTCTACCATGAAATCTTTTCAAAAGGACAAATGTCCTGGCCCGGATGGGTGGACCATAGAATTTTTCATACATTTCTTCGATTTATTCAAGAATGATCTTCTTAATATGGTTGAAGACTCCACGATTAATGGCTCAATTAGCTGCAACATTTCCTCCACTTTCATTGCCTTAATCCCAAAAAAGAAGGAAGCTCTTACATTTTAGGACTTCAGGCCCATATCCCTGTGCAACATTCTTTATAAGATTATCTCAAAAATTATTGTTGTTAGATTGCGAGATATCTTATCAATATATTTGACCCCTGAACAACATGGTTTCCTGAAAGACAGGAACATATTGGAGGCAGTGGCCCTCACCCAGGAATGTTTCTACTCTATGCATGCTAGGAATATTGATGCTACGCTATTAAAAATAGATTTGAAAAAGGCATACGATTGTATTGATTGGGGATTCCTTAGATGCCTCCTGACCAAGATTAGCCTTGGCAACAAATATTCCTCCTGAATTATGCCCTGCGTTATAGATGTTAACTATGCAGTGCTCATCAATGGTATTCCTACCAATTTTTTCTCGGATGCCAGAGGATTGCGACAAGGTTGTTCCTTGTCTCGTCTCCTATTTATCTTGGTAATGGACTCTTTGAGTCTTCACATCAAAAGGGCGGTGCATGAAAAAAGATGCAAGCCATTGGCTATCAGTCGGGACATTTCCATTTCACATAATCTATTTGTTGACGACATCCTTTTATCAGCGATGCTTTGTAAAGTATCATGGATCTATTTACATGAAATATTGAGAAGGTTCCAAAAAGCTACGGGGATGTGTATCAATGAGGGCAAATCATCTTTCCATCTGGAGAACATTCACGGTGATCTCATTTCCTTCCTTTCCCAGTGATTCAACATTAAAGCTATTCATATCAATGATACTCTGAAATACCTGATACTCTGAAATACCTCGGTTATCAGTTAAACCCTGTGGGATACTCCTCAACTGATTCGACGTGGATTCACGATCGTTTTTACAAAAGAATCTTTGGATGGGAATTGAAATGTTTACCTATCGCTGGGAGAGCGATTTTAATTCAATCAGTGTTGGTCCAATTTATGGTCTACTGGGCTCATCTTTTCTTCGTTCCTACCTCCATTATCAATAAACTCAACAGATTGAAAGCGAATTTTATTTGGGGAGGTAGAAAAGAGAGAAAAAAAAAATCACCTTACAAAGCTCTCTGTGTTGGCTCGTCCAAAAAAAGATGGGAGGCTGGGGTATAATGAATCTCAACCTGTTCTGCAAAGCCCTCCTCTGTAAATCATTATGGAACGCTGTTATGGGGCATTCTCTATGGAGCAAGGCCATAAAATCAAAGTATATGGATAACCAAGACATCACTTTCTGGTACAGACGGCGCTCTATTGGTTCATTTTGGGGTTCTGCCATTTGGAGAAGTTTTCAGAAAATAGAGAAATTCTTCCTCCGAAATCTGATATGGAGTTTCCAGACAGGGAGTAAAATAATTATTGGATTGGATGCCATTTTGGGGGGGGGGGGCGGGGGGGGGGACAAAGTTATATCCATTTCTCAGTAGTTAATTGGAGCACTTCATAATAGAGGGATTTTTTTCTCAGATAAGACCACACAGAGATGGGAAGGATCCATCCCTATATGGAAGTCGGCATTTCTGTTGGGTCTTAATGCAGAGTTGGCTAGCCAATGTGTCCATATCACATCGGCTATGAGGATCAGTGGTATATTTAGGACAGAGGCTGAGGATATGCTAATATGGAAGGGGATTGGAGGTAGATCGGCTATATATGTCAAGCATATCTACCTTCAGCTCCAACTCATGGAACATAATCAATTGATTAACATATTCCCGTCATCTTTATGGAAAACAGGTTGCTCTCTCAAGATCATCATTTTTGCTTGGCTAGTCTTCCACAACAAAAATCTTACATGGGATAATCTCCAAAAAAGGAACTAGAGTGTGCCGGCCATATGTCCTTTGTGTAGATCAAACTCAGAAAGCAACTTTCATATTTTTCTAAGCTGCCCCTAATCACAATTGATATGGAAAAATTTAGTTGTCCACTTCGGCTCCAGCAGGATAGCTTTCCCATCCATTATGGAGGCATTTGAATGGTAGGGCAATATGAAAATAAACTAGAGACCCATTCCTTCGCTGTCCTTATGGGCCATATGGAAATGGCGGAATAGGGCTCTATTTCTTGCAAACTTGGACAATTATTCCTCTATCCTCAAATCCATTCTCACACAATATAATACACTACTTTTCTCCAAAAAGACTCTGAGAATGGGTGGTAAGAAAACACACTCTATGGAACCCTCCAGTGTCCCACGGGCGTATTTTGATGGGGCCGCTCAGCATGGATGTTGTGCCTATGGTGTTTATATTATTCCTACGAAGGGTCAGCATATTGAAATATATTGGAATGGAGGTAATGGGACGAATAACAAAGCTGAGGTTATGGCGCTGGCAGCGCTGCTCACAATCTGTGACTTCCTCAACATCCAAAATCTGCAAATTATGTGGATTCAAAGGTGATAATTGATGATGTACAGTCTATTCACGTCATAAAAACCTCAATCTTTTGGAATGGTTAAACAGGATAGAATCCATAAGGAAAATCAGGAAGGATTATTCTATAGATCATATTGATAGGGAAAAAAATAGTGTGGCTGATGCGCTATCTAAAAAGGGTCTAGTCTCTCAATATGATGTTTGGATGATTAGTATAACTGTGGACAACAAATCTCACCATATTTAAGGGTTTAATATGCTGGGTACATAACTCTCTCATTCCTTGGCACCAATCTAGTACGTACCGAGACCCCTTTTCCTATGATTTTGTTTTTTTGGTTGGTTCTCCATCTTTTCAATTTGTTATATCTATCGATACTTCTTACAGCCTAAATGGTATTGAATTTTTTAATGAAGATCTGTGGCTGGGGGCTATGTTAATGCCACCCCATGCTAATTCAAAAATTTGCAAATCTATGTGAATATCAAAATAAAGATAGGATATAGTGTTATTTTCTTATAATAAATAAATAGATATAAAAAGTATTAAAAATAGAAATAGAAATAACAAATATCCAATATCCCGAGGGAAAAACTGTGGTATCAAAATATATCCAATATCAGGAGGAAAAATCTGTGGTATACAAATATATGTTGAACACGTAAGTATTAAAAATAGAAATAAAAATAGGTGTGGGATCCAATAAGAAGTGGGCCGCATTATATAAACTGGACCGCGTAATTATTAACCAGTTCTATTAATCTTAATACAAATAAGATTTATGTTGAAGTTTATCTTAACAGAAATAAAAATAGCTGTGTTATCCAAAATGAAGTGGGCCATGTGAGTAAGTAGTAGCCGAAAAAAAAGATGCCTGGCTACAAAATATTATATTCGCCAATTTGGAGTATCTTAGATTTATTTTTAAGTCGGGGTTTAAAAGAGGGATTAAATATATTAAACAATGTAGATTTTTTTAGATTTATTTTTAAGTCGGGCCACATAAATATTATATTCACCAATTTAGATTTTTAGATTTATTTTTAAGTCGGGGTTTAAAATGGGGATTAAATATATTAACCAATTTCGATTTTCTTAGATTTATTTTCAAGTCTGGCGATATAAATATTATATTCACCAATTTAGATTTATTTCACTTTATTTTTAAGTCGTGATTTAAAAGATGGATTAAATATATTAACCAATTTTTATTTTTTTAGATTTATTTTTAAGTAGGGTTTAAATGAGGGATTAAATCTGGTTTCAAAAGAAGTTTTTACTTCAGAATATTTGCTTAAAGAGGTTTGTATTTTAATATTTGTTTTCTTAATCTTTGTATCTTTGTATCTCAAGAGATTTGCTTCCTTTAAGCTTTGTGGCTTGGTAGAGGATTTAAAAAAATTTAGATTATTTGATAATAAATTATAATTATAATTATTAATTTAATTTGGTTTGATTAATAAAAAAAAATATTATATAATATTATATATAATATATATAATATAATTTATAATTTAATAGTCCAAAATATTTATATAATTAAACGGGACAACATATTTTCCATGAACCCTGTTTCTATATAATGTTCCATATTCCGTGCAATATTCATTATTTTTTATTGAAAAAATATTAGTGTTGATATAAATAAGTATATACTTTTTATGTTTCAAAAACTCTGTACAATACTTATGTATCAATTAGTATTTACGTATCAATAAGTTTTGGAAATCATTCCACATTCATAGTGTGGATAAAGTGAGTTTTTAGATTATTTTATATAAAGTGAGTTTCTAAATTATTTTATATTTTGATATTGAAAGGGAGTTTTAAAATGATTGTTGACGGAGTGGACAGGAGCGAGGGTCTTGAACAGGGAGTGAGGGGTGTGATCTGGTAATCATGAAGGGGCAAGGAGGGGAGTTCCACTCCCTCTTACAGTCATGTAGTAGCAGACAGAAAACAAGGACGCGGATTCAAATCGATTCAAAAAACCAATGGAGGCAGAAACAGAGAAAATAAGTAAAAAAAAAAAAACCGGAAAGCAACAAACCTCATGTACAGGAAGAGAATCACGAGGAAGTCAAAAGAGAGAGGAAGACAAGCGACAATAGTCAGAGAATTGAGCACAAGACTGTGACTAGACCCTGTAAACCCAGGTCAACTATTAAACCTCAGGTTGTCTTAAATGATCCAGCACTACAGGTGCACATAGATCACATGGCAACTTATGCAGTTATATGTAAATTTATGGGAATATGACCAGCAGAGAAGGTTGTGTACACATGGATAAGGAATTACTGGAAGCCAAAGAGAGAAATAACCCTTCATCTTGGGTCCAAGGGTTTTTTCATAGTGGTTTTCACAAACCTAGAGGATAAAGACAGAGTGTTCGAAGGAGGACCATTTTTCTATGCTGCTACAAGACTCTACAAGCGACTATGGGTGATAAATTTTGTCCCGGAGCGAGAAAAATTCACCTCGGTATTGATATGGATTATACTCTACTCCTTACCTTTAGATTATTCGCTGCCTAGATCCTTAAAAGCCATAGGCAATAAATTAGGTCATTTTTAAAAAAATATCAGAAGAAACTCTGCGAGGAAAATATACCTCATTCGCCTGCATATGTGTTGAAATGGACCTATCAAGAGCACTTCTGAATGAAATTATTCTAGAAGTATATGACGAACAATGGGTGCAAGCGATGGACTACGAACATGTCCCATTTAGATGCCGTAAATGTCATGAACATGGGCACCTATTCAGAGACTGGCCACTTAACAGACTGGAGGACAACATGAAAACCAACACAGGCAAAGATCCTGAAGACCTTACCAGAGCAGAAGGTAGAGGGAAAGGAGGGAGAAAAGGTACCAAAAGAAACCTAGTGAGGGTAAGCAACCAAGTTATAACAATTTCAAGATTTTAGAAGAAGAAGGTTAGAACAATGGAATGGACAAGGCACTGGAGGATAATCCTGCAGAGAAGGAAAAAGATGATAGCATGGAGGACATACATGAGAACAACAAACTAAGGGAGGATATGCCAAGCACTATGGAATTGGGTAGGGAACCTGAGATGACCCCAAGTGAAGTTGGTATGGAGGACCACGAATTATAGGAGATTCTTGAGAGGGAGAATCTTGATCTAGAAAAGTTCCTAGAGCAGGGAACCAACAGAGGTGTTGATTCTCTACCACAAGAGGAGTTTGATAGAGTATAACAACTCTTCCTCTGGAGATCTCAGCCAAAGGTTGCTGGAGTTAAAAGGAACCATGACAACCAGGAAAATAGAGGGGTAAAACTGATGGAGGTAACATCAGTCCACTCTACCAAGAACCCAGGTAGGAAAAGAGGAAGGAAGAGATAGAATGAGCTACTAATAGAGTGTGGGAAACTCATGATTAACTTAGGAAAGATGAAAGATCTTACTAGTTACTCATTTACAAACCTTTCATAATGAAGCTCACAACCTGGAACATTAGGGTCTAGGAAGTAAAAGAAAACAAAGAAATCTCAGCAATAGAATAAAAGAAGAAAAACCATATATGGTGTTTATACAGGAAACAAAATGTTCAATAGAAAGAATTAGAGAGATACATAGCAAATGGATGATTAAGTATGAGTATCCAGAAGTCAAAGCAAACAATACAGCAGGAGGATTCTCACTCTTTGGAATCCTGGATGCTGAAGCATCCAAGAATTACCTTTCAATGGTTATCCAACCTTTGGGTGACAAGGAGCTCTATATGATCACAAATGTTTATGGTCCTCAAAAACTTGAAGAGAAACTCAGGCTTCTTACCTCACTGGAGGAGTTGAGAGATAGGCATCTTGTTATGCCCTGGATTCTGGTAGGGGACTTCAACATGATCATATCTCTTACAGAGAAAAAAGGTGGAACCAAAATACTAGGCAGAGACTCCATTGCCTTCTAGTACTTCTTAAACAATATGAGGCTAGTGGATACAGAGAAAATAAATGGCACCTTCACCTGGAACAATAAGATGGGAGGGGCTTCTCAAATTGCCTCTAAACTAGATAGATTCATAATCTCTGAGGACTTATTTCTCACTGGCCTTGACTTGACTACATTAATCCTTCCTTTGAGAGGCTTGGATCACTGGCCTATCTAGCTGGAAGCTGCTTTTATAGGCACTTCGAGGAACAAACCTTTCAAGTTTGAAAATGCCTAGCTCACTCACCCTGACTTCATCACCAACAATGGAAAATGGTTGGTGGAAGACATGCCTATTCAAGGTACAAAGATGTTCCTACTACAACAGATATTGAAACACATCAAACTTAGGATTAAAGAATGGAATAAAAATGAGTTTGGAAACATTTTCAAAGCCAAAAGAGAAGTTGAATAGAAACTTCAGGGAATTAACCAAATCTTCATCATTGATGGCTTTACCGAGGAAAGGAAGATGCAAGCTGACTCTCTTAGACAGGAATGGGAGAACAAATGCCAGCAAGAATAGATCTTCTAGGGATAGAAATCGAGAGTGCAATGGTTTAAAGAAGGGGAAAGAAATACAAGGGTTTTTCACAAGTCAACCATGGATCACAAGGCTCATAACAGGATGGTAAAACTCAAAGATACTCAAGGGAAAGAGCTAAGCACCCACAAAGAAATGGAGTCTATTCTAGTACAACATTTTCAAAACATAGCCGAGGAGCCTCTCTCAGACAGATCACAATTTATTAACAGTTTCACACAACACATTCCAAAACTAGTAACTAGGGAAGACAATTAAAATATCAACTGGCCAGTGATCGAAGAAGAGGTCAATGAAGTCGTCAAAGAGATGAAAAATGGGAAAGCTCCAGGCCCGGATGGGTTCAATGTAGACTTCTTCAAAACATGTTGGGAAATAGTCAAACAAGATATCCTTGATGTTGTGGAGGATTCTAGAAAATCAAAAACAGTTTTAAGGGCGCTCAATGCATCTTTCATAGCCTTAATCCCAAAGCAGGAAAAAGCTATGACACCAGATAGATACAAACCAATAGCTTTATGCATTGTGGTGTAAAAAATTATTCCTAAAGTAATTGCAAACAGACTCAAGCCCCTTCTTCCAACTCTTGTGTCAGAGGAGCAAACTGGATATGTGGAAGGAAGGCAAATTCTCAATAACATCATTCAAGCTCACAAGGTGGTTCATTCTCTCAAGAGCAATAAACATGCGGGTATGATCATACAACTTGACTTAGAGAAAGCTTATGATAAGCTAAGTTGGTCGTACATCAGGGAGGTTCTAAAGGCTTATGGCTTCGACTACAACTGGATAAGATGGGTAATGACCCTTGTCACCACAGCTAATTTTTCAATCCTTAAAGGTTCTCGATCCAAAATATTCAGGCCTTTGAGAGGCCTTAGACAATGAGATATGCTTTCCCCCTTCCTCTTTATTCTCATGATGGAAGGTTTAGGCAAAGTGATCAACTCAACCAAGGTGGAAGGAAGAATCTAGGGTCTCAAACTAACTCTGAATGGGGACACCTTGTCTCATCAACAATTTTTGGATGACACCATGCTGTAGGGTACACCCATGGTCAAGGAAGCTAAAGCTTTCAAACAAATCCTGAACGATTTTTCTCTAGCTGTCGATAGAAAGGTAAGTCGCACAAAATAAAAAATTTTCCTTTTCAATACTCACATTGCCATTCAAAGAAATCTCACCAAAATTCTTGGATTTCAAAGAGATCAGCTACCCTCCAAATATTTGGGAATACCTCTTACCGACAAACCTCTGAGCAAGGAATTTTGGGAGCCAGTGACAATAAATTGTGGGACAAAATAAAAAAATGGACAAGAAGATATTTAAACTTAGCAGGAAGGATAGTGCTAACAAAGGTTGTCCTGCAAACCATACCCATCTACATGTTTTCTGCTCTTCCTGCCCCAAAAGGAATTTTACAACACATCAGGAGCATCCAAAGAGATTTTCTTTGGGGCAAAGGGGAAGAGAAACATAAATGGGCTCTAGTAGCTTGGGAAAAGCTTTGCAAACCCAAAACCCATGGTACTTTGGGACTTCATGACTTGAAAACCCTCAGCAAAACTTTGGTGGAGATGGCTAAAGGAAATGATAACCCCTTGGGCCAAGCTTTGGAAATAGAAGTATGAAAATAATTAGTAAGAAAGGGACCATATCAAAATGACAGGGCTCATCAAGGGCTCCCATATTTGGAACAATGCCTAGGAGAATAGAGTTATTGTTCAGAAGCATAGTTTCTGGGAGATCAGAGATGGAAACCTAGCCTGGTTTTGGGAGGATAACTAGCACCAGGAGCCTAACCTATGTAGAGAAGGACTAGACATTCTAAAAAATGACACTGACAATATAGGGCTGCTCAAAGTTAGTGACTTTTGGGATCAGACAATGGACAATGGCGATTGGAGAACTTGGAGGGACTTAATATACAGTGAAGAAACCCCTTTGAAACCCCAGGCTGAAGCTCTTGCAGTGATCCTAGAACAGAGAAAGATTTTGACTTCAACTTCATCTGACCAACTAAGATGGGGAAGAAACAACGAAGGCAACTTCAACCTCAAAGAAGAAAAAAAAATTGCCACTGGACTTGAATTCTCAAACCTTGATAAGATATGGAAAAACCTATGGAAGGACCGTCACTAGACAAAGATCAAACTGTTCATGTCGTTGGTACATCAAAAAAAAGTTTTGACTTGGGAAAATCTAAAAAAAAGAGGCTTAGCTGGTCCATCTAAATGCCAGCTATGTGGCCTGCAAGAAGAAATGATGGATCATTTACTTAACCTCTACACATTCACCTCTACCTTATGGAATTAGGTAGCTTCAATTTTCAGGCAAACTAATCGAGACGAAAGAAGCATCACTGGAACTTTGAAGAATTGGAGGAAACTTCTTAGCAAATGAGACAGTCAATAAAGCCTGGACTTTAATTCCATGTTTTTTGATCTGGGATGTTTGGAAAGAAAGAAACAACAGGCTTTTCAAGAACAGAACTGGATCAACCCAGAGCATCATAGCTCAGATTTTAGGACAACTCAAAGAAACAGTAAGCACCCACATAAAGCGACCCCCCAAGAACCCTCCTTGAAACCAAGATGCTCACATTGTTTTACATTTGGGTCTCCAGTCGCATGTCCCGCAGGGCATAAGCAAGATAGTAAAACATAAAACCACAGGGAAGGACTTCTAGCAACAGGCTCCACATGGCTTTTTGAAATTTAATATAGATGGAGCCTCTAAAGGAAACCCTTGGGTTGTTGGTTATGAAGGAGTCATAAGAGACCAACAAGGAAGCATAAACGTTATCTTTCATAGTCATTTAGGGAATGCCACAAATAATATGGCAGAGCTCATGGCCTTAGAGCAATGCCTAGAAATCTTGATTGAGTACAATTTACACAATACATTCATAGAGGTAGACTCTGAATTGAAAATAAATTCAGTCAAAAATATAGCCAATGGCAGAGCACCAGCAAAAGTATCAAATGACTGGAAATTATTGCAAGTATATCAATGTATTCAAATCCACCTAAGAGCCCTAAGAATGCTCATATTCATTCATTTTTGTAGAACTGCCAACAGATTAGCAGATTGTCTGGCAAATGAGGGTGTGCTTTGTACAAGAGATAATAGGTGCTATGCATGGGAGGAAACGCCCTCAGGGAAAATGCGTGAGGAATGTCATAGACAAGTGACCGCAGATAGGGAGTATCTTCAAAACATGAAAGACAGACAGTGATTTGACCTTGGAGACAGTTAAAAATGTACCAATGATAGGGATGAAGAAAGGAGTAAAAAGTGAGTAGGTTTACGGGTTGACAACCTTTGATGGCAATGAGCGCCAGCATCTGACGGGTATTGGGCAAATAGTTGCATGGAAGATAGCCTAAAAAATGGACCTGAAGAACTATAGAGTGGCGGTTTAGGCCACCCATCGGGTCCATTTGGAATTTTAGAGGGCGTGCATGTTGTAGGTCCGAAATCATTTAAGAACTGTCGGATTGGCAAGGCTTGGATCACATGGGAGTCGGGTTATATAACTAAATGAGAGTTAATACCAGAATTAAACTCGAAAGTTGTTAGATAGAAGTTTTATTTTCTCTTTGGGTCTGAATGGGATTTAAAGAGTTGGCTTGTTGGTTCATCTGATATAGATCTTAGCATCAAATCCTCGAGGGCTGGATCGCTCATTCCTCGGGCTGACAAGTAACTCTCTGCTTTGTGGGCCATTGGATTTCATGGGATGTAGGTTTTGTGGGCCCTCCTCATTAAGGAGTGAAGGGCTCCTTGTTGCGCGGGACTTCCGAAGTCTAGCAAAACCTGTCAGCGCATTAGTACTCTGCTTTTATCTTTCGGATTAAGAAGGAAAGAAGGTATTCTAATGCAAAGTTTGAAGATTACGTAGTGCATTGGTGGTGTATGCATTGGTTTTGTAGTTTTGTTTGTTTCATATTTTGTTAATTTTGGCACTGCCTTGCAAAATGTACATTATATAATATTTTTTCTTGATTAATGGAAGGGCCCGCTATTATTGGATAAAGAAAAGAAAAAAAAGAAATGGAGTTTTAAAATTAAATTAATGTTGATGACATATTGGTATACAGTAGCTGGTGACTCTTGTGGTCTATTGAGTGGTATGAATGGACTCTGGCATCCCATATTGGCTTCACTGGGTGTATATAATTTTTTCGATGGTATTTTATTGAGATGACATATTCGGGGTATTCCTAGAAGGATACATTTTCTTAATTTGTATGTTTCATATAAAGACATGGCAACATTTTGGAAGCACATGGAGGATTGTGATGTTCTCAAGATTGGATTTTTTATTATGGCAGGAGATTACAACATTACATTTTCTAGGGAGGAATGTTGGTGAGCTTGGTGCTGAAAAGATCTAATGGTTGGTCGTCTACAATTCCTATTTGATTCCAATCACCTGATGGATATTTGGCCTTTCCATCTTTCTCCTACCTGGCACAATGGTAGATTAGTAGATGACCATATTGGGAAAAGATAGGACTGATTCTTGGTTCATGAGAACCTCGTGGAGAGTTTGGGAAATATGAAAATCAGGGTTGAGCAAACTTATGTCTCAAATCATCTCCTTATTATCCTACAATGGAGGACAGAGCATATTCAATTGGGCATCCCTTTCAAATTCAATAGATTTTGATTGGAGGATGTGGAATTCAATGGGTTGGTTCATACCACTTAGAAATTTGCTAAGAGGGAGGATAATCTTTCCATGATGAATTATTTTTTGGAAAAAATCAATTTCTCAAGAACCAAGCAGAACTTAGGAAAGAAATAAGAAAAAGGTTCTTTCCATGGAACTAAAGGCATCCATTCAAGAGATTGCGAGACTGAGCCACTATATGGATTAGGGGAACCCTTCAGACCTCACGTGGGAAAGGCTTAAATTTTTGGAAGACAGGAAGAGACATATCCTCCATATTCAAGAGACAGCTTGGTGATTGAAGAGAAGAGCACTTCGGTTTCAAGAGGGAAAGGGGGACACTAAATATTTTCCTAAATATCCTAATCATAGGAAGAATATTAACACTATTTGGCAGATTGAGGGGAGGAATGAGGAGATGGTGTACTATATTGAGGATATTCAAAAGGAAGCAGTACAATATCTCGATACTTTCTACCAAGCTCGTCAGGGAGTCAATATTAATGATCAAATCTGGGATAATGGACTACCCCCTCATGCTCAACAAGGAACAAAATGATGCAATTTACATGTCGATTACTATTGATGAAAAACTTCGAGTGTTAAAGTCCTTTACTAAAGACAAATGTTCGAGTATGGATGGATGGGTTGTGGACTTTTTCCTCCATGTTTCTGACTTGATGGGTTCAGACTTGTTGTACTTGGTAGAGGAATCGAGGGTCTCTGGTAAAGTATTTGGTTCCATATACTCCTACTTTATAGCCCTGATCTTGAAAGTTTCGGTCACCAATCCTTTTCTAGATTTCAGACCCATTTCCAAGATAATTGTTTAATACTTGAAGGGTACTATCTCGTTGTACATTTCTTGGGAACAATTCGGTTTCTTGCAAAACCAATTGATCCATGATGTTATGGCCACAACTCAAGAAACTATACACTCCATTCACTCCAAGAAATTGTGAGCTTTCTTTATGAAAGTGGATTTGAAGAAGACATGTGACTTTGTTGACTGAGCTTATGCATGCCTCATTATGACGATGATTGGACTAGCTATCCAAAATATAGAATGGATTATGGTACACGTTTCAAATGTTCATTTTGTTATTATCGTCAATGGATACCGTTCAAAATTTTTTAGAGACCGAAGGGGGTTGCAGCATGGTTTTTCCCTATCATTTCTATTATTTATCTTGGTGATGGAAAACCTTAGTTTCAAAATAACCGTGGCTTGATCAATGGGGCTTTTTGGTGTTCTTTAAATGGGCAATGGTATCGATATCACACACAATTCTTTTTGGATGACATCCTCACCTTTAGGATGGTTCCAATACTCAATCGATGGTTCTACACAATATACGTAAGCATTTTGGTGGGGCCTCCGGTATGATGGCGAACGAGGATAAATCCTACATACTGCACTCATTTGGAGTGTTGAAAATGGCAACAAGAAATGGTAAAAATAGAAATTCTATAAATAGCATTGCTATTAATAGCATCTCAGGTACAAGTGTTGGATATAGCAACAAGGAATGAAAAATAGAAATTCTAAAAATAACATCACTATAAATAGTATTTCGAGATAGATTCCAATTTTAGTTAGTCCCTGAACTAAAATTGAGAAGTAAAAATTCGAATTTGATCTTAGCAGTTGTTTGTAAAATAATTAATTAATTCATCTTGAGTTAATTAGTTGTAGAAAATCAAACATGAAGTCTATGTGGAAACATGCAACAGTTTCTCCATTGATTGAGGAAGTTATCCCTTGATTAAAGGAGATCATGATGAGTTGTACTTTGGGTTGAAATTAGTTAGCTCAGTTAACTGACTTAAGTCGAGTTAGATTAGTTCAAATAGTTTGTTGAACTAATTGTGAGTTCAGTTAGTTAATGCATGCATGCATATAACTGCTACACTTCAGATAACTGAATATTCTCTCATAAATAACTCATGCATGTCAGTTCAGTTAGAGACCTAGTTGAGATCAGAGGAAGGGACAATGTACTATCAGTTGGAGGATTTTTCCTATATAGGAAACTCATTCATGCAGAAGGAATTATCTCCTTCAGGATTGTGCAGTCAAATCAGAGGTTAGTGAGTGTGTGAAGAGGCCAATTCACACAGGTGGCAGCACTGGACCCCAAGGAAAATTGTGCAAGGAAATAGGAGGCTTGGAGGGTAGAGGAGAAGGTTTGTGAGAAGGCTTTGATTGTCTATGAGTAGCTGTTGGATTACAAAGGGAGCAGGATAGCTTGTGAGATGATTCTTTGTGTAATCTGAACATATTTCAACTTGTATGATAATACAGAGATTGGGGTTTTTAGCTGAGGCTTTCCCCAGAGTATTCTTCTGTGTGCATGTGTGATTGATTTCTTATTCTCAGTTATATGTGTTCTATTTGATCTTGCTCATATTTGATTAAGCTTCCACAGATTTATTGTAGAAGTAGATCATGTATTTTTCTTTAGTATATTGCATAGTCTATTGATCTACAGTGGGAATTTCTACATGGAGAATAGGAAGAGATTAACAATATCATTCAGACTTCTAATTATCATTCTTGGCCCTTATGTGATGGTTTCACTTACCTTGGTTTTAGACTCAAGCTGAATAACTACAGGATTGTAGATTGGCTATGGATTTTGGATAAAATACGCCATAAGCTCAGTCTCAAAATAAGCCTACGAGCTCCATCGAAACTAGCTTCTGATATGAAATTATTCAAGGAAATCACATCTTCCATGTAAGATGCTTTCAAGAAAAATGTTGTGATAATGGGATGAAAGACTTGGGAAAGTATTCCAGACTAGTTTCGACCACTTATAGGTCGCTTGAATGTTGTGCTAAGTTGTTCAAGTAGCTTTGACATTGCAACTGCAGAGAATGTTGTTATGTGTGGGAGTTTGGGTTCAATCCTTGAGATGCTTACAACACCTCCATACTCTATGTCAATAGAGATAGTATTTGTAATTGGATGTGGTCAAATTTATAGAGAAGCATTCTCTACACCTAATTGTGATGCAATTCACATCACTGAGATAGAGAATGCATTTGAGTGTGATACATTCATCACACCCATAAATGCATCTATGTTTCGTCCTTGGTATTCGTCATTGGCATTTGTGGAAGATAATATTTGTTATTCTTTCACCACCTATGTTCATATTAGGAATTCCTCTAATGTGGACTCTCTAGAGCCTTCTCACAGATTTGGAAATGGATCAAACAAAATGGATATGTACAAAAGACTTGAATCTTGGTAGTATCAATTTCTCTCGAAATTAATTTTTGAAAGACACGATGAGTATTTGTATCTTAGATTGATATAGGATCTAATAACAATACGGGGACTACATGGGCACACCAACATAATAAGGGGGCTTTACCAATAACAATAAGGGGTTACACTAGTAGTATAGGGACCAAACATGCCCCTCTCCTTCAAAAAGTGTTGCTCTCAATGCTTGAGTAGTTCTTGATACTTCTATATAAAATCCTTGTCCTCCCATGTGGAATCTTCAACAGGTAAGTTCTTCCATTTGATGAGATACTCTGAAATTGATTGATTTCGTAGCTATCGAGTTCTTGTTTCTATGACTGCTCCATGTTCCAATATGATTTTTCCTTCCTCGTCAAGTTCTGGAAATATTGCTTGAACTGGGATCTTCTATAACTTTTGAATGAGTGGCCACACTTCTTCGTCCTTCTTCCATTCATCCCTTGCTTTGTTTATCCAATTTGGCTGGATAATAGAAATAGCACAGAACAATGCTTCCATATCCTCATCCTTTCTTGAGAGTGCATATGCAACAACATTTTTCTTCCCTTTCTTGTAGATGATTTCAAAGTCATAACCCAACATATTTGTGACCCATTTTTT
>APFE030145349.1:18774-56465 GCA_000404065.3 Pinus taeda | reverse complement strand
GTCCATTTTTTTTTATGAAATGACAGTATTTAAATATTTTGTATAGTTATTTAGTATTTTTAAGTTTTTAAATTTTTGAATTTGGCCGACATGAGTAAAATTTCAATTTTGATGATAGATAGACATAGTTACACATCATAGCGAGTTGTAGAATGAGCCTCTTGCCTCAATAATAATTATCTCCATTACAAGTATTATTATATCAGACCTTACATATATTAATGATTACATTGAGTGACAATTCTTAATCATATGGATAGAGGGGGGAGAGAGCGAAAATGAAAAAGATAGAGAGCGGGGAGAGGCAAGGGGGAGGGGGGGTAAGAAGAGAGAGAGGAGAGATGAAAATAAATAGTCTAAGAGCTAGAGGGAAGAGAGAGAAAGAGAGAGAGAGGGAGTGAGTGACTGGGTGGGAGAGAGAGAGGGAGAGGAAGAGAGAGAGGAGGGGTGAGAAAGATGGATTTGGAGGGGGAGAGAGAGCAAAGAAGGAATAAAGACAGAGATATAGAGATGGAGAGAGAGAGAGAGCGGCCGCCAAGGGCAAGGTTGAGAGAGAGTGAGGGAGAGAGGAGAGGAGGGAAGAGACAATGAAGGAGAGAAAGAGAAGAGAAAAAGAGGGAGATACGAAGATTGAGGGTGGAGAAAGAGAGTGATGGGGCAGGGGAAGAGATAGAGGGAGGTTGGAGAGAAAGGAAGAAAGGGGAGGAAGAGAGAGAGGAGAGAGGGAAGGAAGAAGAAATACATTAAGAATGAAATGTGGAGATAGAGGGAGAGTGACAAGGAAAAAATGGAAAGACAATGAGGGAGAGAGGATAGAAAGAGAGAAGAGAGAGATACGGGGAGAGAGAGAGAGAGGGAGAAGAATAGGAAAGGAGAGAGATATAGATAGATACGGAGATAAAATGTGCATGTTTGGGGGTGAGATAGAGAAATAAAGACAGAGAGATGGAGGGATATAGAGATATAGATGGATGGAGAGAGACAAGGTGAGAGAGTGTAATGGACCCGGTTAAAATCCCAAGTAATAAAGACAAAATAAGACCAAGCTCATGGGACACGTATTCCAAGCTAAATGTTGGGAAAAACATCCTAGTGGGCAACACTTGTTGATTATTATGGCTAAGGGGAAATTGTCAAAGGCAATGACAAAAGTTTCTTAAAGGAAAAAAAACATGACTGGCATTTTATTTATGAAAATAATAGAAATTAGGAGAAAAAGAAGACAAAAGGTCACAGGTTGCATGTGAGGAGGAAATTGAAGGAAATGGATGAAAAATTAAGAAATTAGAGGCATCAATAATAAAAAGGATTCATAAAATTAGTTTGTATCTTTTTTCATTTTGTCTTTAGAGTTAGTGTGAGAGAGGAGAAGAGCACCAAGAGGAGAAAGCAAGAAAGCAAGCAAAGAAAGGACAAGGAAAGAAAAGGGAAGCAAGTATCAAGAAATGAAAAGTTGGATCAAGTGACTTCATTGGGAATACTTATAGGTAACAAGTTGCATGTATGATTTTCTATCTGGTTTTGGCATGCATGGTATATGAATGTGTGTATTTGATTCATTGTTGTCATTGGCATGGGTTTTGTTGGGTTTCGACAATGGTTTTTAGCCTTGCCCTACCATCTTTAGATGGACATGGTGTGATGGGATTCGTTCTTGGTTGAGATTTGGATTGCAGGAAGGTTTTGGATCTGGGTGAGGTGGTCTCAACAAAATCCCAAGGGTTGGGGGTGGAGATAGTTTTCTCCGGGAACCCTATAGAAATTATGTGTTGACCTGAAACTGCTCATGAAATTTACTAAATCACAAGACTCAAATATACTCTATGGCTTTGCGGAATTCAACTCACAATCTAGAACACATATCGTAAACACACATCAAGAAATAACACACATACAAAGAGATTTATCTAAGGGAAAGAATTGCTCAAAACCCCTTCCTATATGTATGTTAACCCCCTAATTTGCTCTCTTTTTGCCATTTTCCCCTTCCTAAATCATAACCATTTACTGCTATTTTACCTCTTTTACACACTCTCATCTTGCACCAGTACAAACACGGTGACATATTTTGTATAAAATTTATTTTTCATATTTGTAACTTAATTTAACATTAATTAATCATCGATATCTCCAATGTTTATTTGGTACTTATAGTACTTACCGTGACTGTTGATCCTAGTGCAGCATCAGATCTTGCATAGTTACCAGCACAACAAATCCTTGTAGTAGATCCGAACCTCCTTGATCACCGCTTCATTTTGAGAAACTTCAACCATGACAGCAAGATTGATCCAGAGGCAACCGAGATCAAAACTATGAAGAACGAAAGCTAGAGATTGGCTACATCCAGTTTTGTTATCTGTCTAAGTTTAAAGGCCGAAAAGCTAAATTCTGTGGTTGTTGAAAGATCTATTTTGGCCCTTGGCCAAAGATCTATATAATGTAGAATGTAAATAGGACTAGGGGAGTTTTTTTTGATATAATAGAGACACAACTAGAGAGGCGGTAGTAGGTTGGTGTATTTTGTTATCGCTCGAATCTGGGATGGATGATGTATTAACGCATGTAATTGCATCAGTGAATTAATAAAAAGGGAGCTCTGCCTCATGTTTTATAAATCACATTTTTCTATTTGAGCTGATGAATTGATTAAAATAATGAGAAGCATTTTTATTTAAAGGGGAAACGTGCTTGTTGGCTAGGGCCCAGCCAACCCAACACGTTTACCCCATTTCCTTTTTCCTGTAATTGTTGTTTATATTGTCAAGTGTGATTTAATTTTAAGCACATGCATTCATGTCTGAGTGGAAGCAGATCTATTGTGTGAAGTACATATATTTCCTTTCTTGCACTTGATTTCAAATTAGTTTCCTCTGCTTGGTCCAAGCAGGAGAAATAAACTTGCACCAGTGCACGTTGGTATGATATTTCCATTTTCTGCAATTCTTTTGGTTGGTTTTCCTTCGCGTGGGCCAAGCAGGAGAAATGAACCTGCATGAGTGCACATTGGTGTGATGCAACAAGCCTTCTTAGTCTACTTCTCACAACATTCTTTCTTTCATTAAATGCTTATGACAGAATAAATGTATATGGATTGTTTCTTTATTCCTACATTCTGTGAAGATCAGAAACATTCATTTTTATGTGTGCAATTTGATAGCACTTGCAATAACTAAACATTCATTTTAAGAATTAAATGCTAAGTGTAAGAAGCTATGATCTAGTGCAAGAACTAGTTTCTTGCCACAAGATCTGAGTGTTTTGAACTTGGAAAAGTTCAAGCCCTTGCAGGAAGTAAAAATCCTTTAGTAAATACACCATTTATACCTTCTGCATAAATCTTTGTTCCTGCACTAGTGCAAGCAGACTGCGACAGTATAGGACAGATTAGTGCAAGAAGGAAATTTATAAAAAGAGCAGGTTTAAGGGCCCATTTGATGAGACTGCTAAGTTCTCTGCTAAAGAAAAACACATACTCGTTAGTTAAACAATAATTAGCTAGAGTGATTGCCCTTTATCTTTAATTCCCACTTGCAAATGCATTCTTTCTTGTTCCAGTCTTAGGTTATTTTGATGGTTCAAGTTGCCTTTTTCTCTTTTTAATTTGATTTTGCATTCTTTCCTTTAAAGAAAGTAGCGATTTATATCAGAAATATTCATACCATCTCTGGCATTGCCTATGCTTCGTCTTTAAGTTGATGGATCCCTCGGGTTGATAAATTAAGTGTTGAGGAGTTTGCTTAAGTGTAATTCCTACACCCAACATTTTGGTGTCGATGTCGAGGAGGCGATTTGATTTGGTAAGAATTATCTAATTATACAATAGAGGTAATTTTTCCTTTATTTTTGCATTATTGTTTGAAAAAGCTTCTTTGAACTAATTTTACTAGTGTTAATTGATTTCAGACAACATTTTTTATTAGAAGTTGTTTGTTATTTTTCTTTTTTCTTTTTAAATGAATGCCTAGAAAAGGTTAGGGTTCGAAGCCCACTAAGGGTTAAAACAATTCTGAAAACAATTCTCATATTGGGTCTCCTTCTGTGAGTACGAAGCCCAATCCAATTCAAACCCATCACATAGGAACAATCCACCTGGATTTTGGTGACAACAGCTCAAGTGTAGTTCAGCCTATTGAGGGCAGTTCAAGTAAAAGGGAAACAATGATGGACCATGAAGATCATGTGGAAGGGATTGGTGAAAACCAGGTAAGTAGGGAATAATCCACTTTTGTGTTTCCAATTGTGGATCCTGATACTGTGGCACAAATGAAGAATATTCCACCATCAGCTCTTCCTCATTTTTATTGTAAAGTTCATGAAGATCCTAACTCTTTCCTATTCGAGTTTGATATTTTGTGTAGAAGTTATGATTATTCAAGGACTCAGCTCTACGCTAGCTTATGGGGTTAGGAGGAAACAACATAGCCTCTTGGGATCAGATGAAGATGTTTTTTTGTCTAAATATCAAGAATATTGCAAAACTCAGGACATGCAAGATGAGATTTTTACAATCATACAGGATGAAGATGAAACTCTTCAAGATTACCTAGAAAGATTTATGTATATTTTACAAAGGTTGAAATTTAATATTGGTCCCAGCTCTTTCCTATTTCTCTCAAGGACTCAGCTCTTTCCTATTTCTCTCAAGGACTCAGCTCTACGCTAGCTTATGGGGTTAGGAGGAAACAACATAGCCTCTTGGGATCAGATAAAGATGTTTTTTTGTCTAAATATCAAGAATATTGCAAAACTCAGGACATGCAAGCTGAGATTTTTACAATCATACAGGATGAAGATGAAACTCTTGAAGATTACCTAGAAAGATTTATGTATATTTTACAAAGGTTGAAATTTAGTATTGGTCCCAGTACTATTAGAACCTTGTTCTTGAGAGGACTTACTGATAATGCTAGAAATAATTTAAATTTGTTAGGAAAAGGTGATATTTCTCAGAAAACTTTTGAACAAATTTGTGAATTATGCAGGAAATTTTTAAGAAATTAGTATAGATCTGGTAGAGGAACTCGAAATAGAAATAAAAAAACTGAATCTACTGATGCTAATATTATTGGAATAGAAAATAAAATGGAAAACATGAAAATTGATATAATGAATACTGTTACCAAATAGTTATACTCTTTAAAATTTCAACAAAAACTCATGAAGGAACAAGAGTCATTATGTATTTTCTATCTTAAATGTAGATACAAGCATCCTCCTAAAGGGCATCCTCTTAATTTGAAAGAAACTAATAGGTGTGCTATTTGTGTAGAAGACCATGTCACAGAAAAATGTCCCTCTATACCAGGACTTAAAGTTGTATTTACAGGGGGACAACTTGAAGCTGAATACTTGTATGCTATGGGAGCAAGAAGGAATTGGCCTCAGGTAAGTGCAGGTATAGCTCTTGAATGTTTTCCACACTATTTTGGTTATAAGTCACATGCATATTCTTATCTTAACACTAATCAATAGTGGTAGTATGGGAATCAATATCAACATGGGCAACCTTCTCAACCATGGCAACAAGGTTGGAGAGGGCCAACTCATTCTCCATATTCCTACCAGCCACCCATGCAGTCATATCCATCTACGCATACACCTTATTCAATGCCTCAACTTCCAAGTCAGTCTGCTCCACTGTTGCCTTTACCTAGACCTTTTCGACCTCCTCAATTTCTTTCTCAACCTATGCCCAATCCTAACAATAATAAAGTGCAAATGATTTATGTAACAAACCCAGCTTTACCATTTTAGTACCAGTCTATTCTAGTTGGGGTTCATGATATTCAATTAAGATCGGGAAGGACTGTAACATCAAAAAATCAGAAGCAACCTAAAGTGACTATTGAAGATAAAGGAGAAGAGGAAGTTGTTAAAATTCTTTGAAAGTTGTCACTAAACAACCCTTACCCTCTGAATCCTTGCCATGTTCTTCCAACCAGCCACCCTTCCTAGAGAGGCTAGTAATGGAAAGAAGTGAGCCTATTTCTGAGACTAGCTTGGCATTAGAGCTTAAGAATCTTTTCGTTAAGATACCTTCGCTTCAAGCCATCAAAGAGATCCCCCTTTGCACCAATATTATTAAGGAAATATGTCTCAAGAAACACAGGAGGAAGAGATTGGAACCCCAAACCATTCAATTTGTTGGTAGGGCTATAGAGTTGATGACGGGATGTGTGTCTATGGAAAAATATACTGATCCCAGAAACCTTGTTGTCTCAGTTCAGATTGGTAATGTCCTTGTCTTTAATGTTCTTATAGACCTGGGTGAAGCCATTAATGTCATGACTAAGCAAACCATGGATCAAATTCGGTTATCTCATCTTCGCCCTACTCCCACTGTGCTTGAATTAGTAGATAGATCTAAAATTAAGCTAGAAGAAGTATTGGATGATGTGATCATCTCATTAGATTCTTGGGAATATCCTGCCAATTTCATTGTGCTTCAGCCAAAGAACCCACTAGGAGGACATCCCTTGATCTTGGATCGACCATGGCTTGCTATAGCATGCATATATTGGATGTCGTTCTGGTGATATGTATATTTCACATGGAGATTCTAGGAAGAAAGTTACCATATACCCCTTGCTAGATCCATTCGAGACCTTTGAGATAATTTATGGTAGGGTCAAAGTAGTGATGAGGAGATTCAGCCCATTTCCCTTATCCATCATTATACTGGGTCTTCACAAGAAGATGAGATTCAAGATTTCTTGAATAATCTAGACACTATGCCTAATTTTGAGCCATTGAGCCAAATTTTCAGCCTAGATTTTCAAGATAATCATAATTCTCATTCTTTTGTACTGCTGCATTTGATCACTCCCTTGAGTACTGTTGAGCCTAATATTACTCTTGTTGAGATTAGCCCTGGTAAATCCTTGCATATTAGTTCAGATTTGGACTCATCTCAATAGGAGCAGCTTGTGAATTTGTTGCAAAACCATCTTAGTGCCTTTGCTTGGGGCTATGAAGATATGAAGGGTATTCCTCCTGAAACTTGTACACATCATATCAATATTCAGGAAGGAACCCGACCTGTCCGACAACCCCAAAGGCGAACGAATCCATCTCTAAGAGATATTGTGAAGGAAAAAGTACAGAAACTCTTGGATGTCAGTTTTATCTATCCTATTTCTGATAGTCAGTGGGTATCTCCATTAGTGCTAGTACCTAAGAAAGATGGAAGATGGCATATTTGTATTGATTATCGAGAATTAAAGAAAGCCACTCGCAAATATTATTTCCCTCTCCCTTTCATTGACCAAGTGCTTGATACCCTTGTAGGAAAGAAATATTTTTCTTTTGGCTAGCTTTACTGGTTATAACCAGATACAGATTGCACCCGAAGATGAGGATAAAAATACTTTTACATGTCCATGGGGAACATTTGCTGATAAAGTGCCTCCCTTTGGTTTATGTAATGCCCCGGCTACCTTTCAAAGGGCAGTCCTGGCCATTTTTGTTGATCTAGAATTTTTAGAAATTTATATGGATGACTTTTCTGTGTTTGGTGATTCTTTTTAGGAAGCTCTTAAAAATCTGGAGAAAGTACTTTTTTGTTGTCAAGAATCCCATATCGCCTTGAGTGACAAGAAATGTATATTAATGTGCAAAGCGGGAGTGGTACTTGGCCATTTGATTTCTAGTAAAGGTATCCAGGTTGATCTAGCAAAGATTGAAATCATTTTGCATCTTCATGCACCCAAAACTCAAAGGGAAATAAGAGGTTTTTAGGACATGCTAGTTACTATAGAAGATTCATTGAATTTTTTTCTAAGATAGCTACCCCTCTTTTTTGATTTCTAGCTAAGGATAGTGAATTTTCTTGGACCACAACTTGCCAACAGTCTTTTAAAACGTTGAAGGAAAAGTTAGTACATGCACCAGTTTTGAGAGGTCCTAACTCGTCCCTGCCTTTTCACATTTCCTCTGATGCTTCAGATTTGGCTATTGGCACAAATTTAGGACAAGAGGAAAATAAGCAATCCTATGCTATTTATTATATTAGTATGAATTTGTCTTCTGATAAATTAAATTATATAGTTACAGAGAAAGAGTTTTTCGCTGTAATTTTTGCAATTAATAAGTTCAGGCACTATATTATAGGGTATGAAGTATTTGTACATACTGATCATTCCACGATTAAATATTTGATGAACAAGCCATTGACTAGCGGTAGAGTGGCTAAGTGGTTACTATTGTTGTAGGAATTTAATATTACTATTTTTTATAGATCAGGAAAATCTAATGTTGTAGTAGATTTTATTTCTAGATTAGATAATCCTGGTGAAACAATTCCTGTTAATGATGATTTTCTGGATGAACATCTTTTTGCTATGTCAACAGATTCTCCATGGTTTTCTAACATTGCTAATTACTTGGTTACCGAGAAAACACCACCCCAGTTGTCTGCTAGTGAAAAGTGGAACATTATTCGGAAAAGTGCTGCATACTCCTAGATTCAAGGAGATCTCTTTTACATTGGTCCATATCTAACTATCCATAGGTGTGTAAGAGAGGAGGAAGTGTTTGAAATATTGAAATCTGCTCATGATGAACGTTGTAGACGCCACCTCACTAATAAGCAGATTGTGTATAAAATATTATGTGCTAGTTACTTTTGGCCTTCCTTGTTTAAGTATGCCAAACAGTATGTCAAGTGATGTGATATCTGTCAACGAATGGGCCATCCTAATCAAACCAACGGAATGCCTTTATGCCCCCAAGTTATGATTGAGCCGTTTGAGAAATGGGCTATTGATTTTATAGGGCCAATAAATCCAACGTCATTAAGTAAAAAGCATATCTTCATTTATACAGATTTTGTTA
The DNA here is from genome assembly GCA_000404065.3 of Pinus taeda. Classification (NCBI taxonomy): domain Eukaryota; kingdom Viridiplantae; phylum Streptophyta; class Pinopsida; order Pinales; family Pinaceae; genus Pinus; species Pinus taeda. The sequence goes on along the minus strand of APFE030145349.1, from coordinate 47,630 downwards.
CGAAATGGGTAGAAGCTAAAGCTATTTCCTTTGCTACAGAAAGAGTTGTTGTTGATTTTCTTTTTACTAAAACCTTTACTAGATTTGGTGTGCCTATAGAAGTTGTTTCTAACAATGGTCAGTTTATTTCTAATATGGTACAGGGTGTGATGGAGCAATACAATATTTGGCACAGGAAATCCACGCCATATCACCCGCAAGAAAATGGCCAGGTGGAATCCACAAACAAAGTGATCGAGTCCATTCTTACAAAGACAGTAAATATGCATCGAAAATACTGGGTTGAAAGATTATTAGAAGCTTTGTGGACATACAGAACCACTTGGAGAAATAGCATGGGACATACACCATATGAGCTGGTATATGGCAAACAGGTTCTGTTACCAATTGAATTCCAGATCAAGACTTTCAAAACTGCAGTTCAGTTAGGACTATATCTCTCTGAGGCACAACAACAATGTCTTCTCTAATTAAATGAGTTAGATGAATTTCGTAGGGATGTTGTTCAATAGAACATACTAATGTAGCAGCAACGCAAAAGGTGGCATGACAAGTCTATTCAGAAAAAGGAATTCCAACCAGCTGATTGGGTGCTACTTTATGATTCTAGATTTAAAATTCTTAAAGGGAAATTCCATACACGTTGGATGGGACCTTATGAAGTGATATGAGTATTCAAAAATGGAGCATTAGAAGTTAAAACTATTGATGGACAGAATTCAGTATTCTTGGTAAATGGACACAGATTAAAAAGGTATTTTCAACCACTTACTAGGAAATATTTTACACAACAAGTCCAACAACAATTTGGGACGATAGTGGTGAATGGTAATACCAACCTTTTGAAAACATGAATTTTTCTTCTTCTTAAAAAATAATAATAATAATAATAATAATAAAGTAAAGAAAAAACATTTTCCTGTAAATATGAAAATCAGTTTGCTGACATGATTGCAGAAGGATCAACCTAAAACCAGCTTGTTGGAAGGAAGATCAAAAATTTCTAATAAAAAGAAAATGTTACTTGATCTTTAGATATGCTAGCAATCACCAAGTAAAAGCAGGTTCAACAGAACCAACCTTTATATAATTGGGGTAATTAGCATGGATATTTTTATTCAAGTAACACTTAATTTTCACTGCCATTATTTTTTTCTTGCACCAGTGCATGTAGACCTTCCAGAAAATTTTCTTCCTTTCTTCATATTCAACTTTTGTAACATTCCCTCAGTTTTCTTCTTCAATCCTAGAACGATTAAACTTCCCATATTCTTCTAAATTTTCCCTGTCCGTTTTGAAAAAAAATCTGCTTTACCTTTGAATTTCTTTCCCTATCCCATATATGTTTATCCCCTCTTGTGGTACTATTAGTGGAATCCCTATAATAAAATTCCTTCCCATTCTGAAATTTCCCTTTTCCCACTTATTTTTTCCCTCATGAATTCATTGTAGGATCTCGCATACAAAGAGCTAAAGGATATGCTCTTAAGCATCAAGAAAGGGCAAAGAAAATTTCCAGTATAAGTTGAGGAAGCCATGTTGGAAGTCCAATCCATATTTTGTTTAAATTCTCTATTTTTTTTATTATACTTGCACTAGTGCAAGCATGTTGTCTTATATGATAAGGCAAGCAGAATGGTACCAGCAGAATAACATAATTTAAGCGGTGCAAGCAGACTGGTGCAAGCATGCACCCTGTCAAAAGCATAGTAAAATTTGTTCTCTTCATAGTATACATCATAGGAAAGTGTTCATCATGAAAATTTATAAGAAGTCCTTACACTTAATTGATGAGTACTTGTGCTATCATATTAACTAGGAGAAAATTATTTAAAGTACAAGGTGTTTTTAAGTTAAGAATCATGATCATTTTTTAATGAATGCTTAGTTTTTGAATTATGAAGGAATGTGGAAGTGTTTAACCGTTGCTTGGACATAATTGGCCCTTTTTGCCATAATCCTAGATGTCCTTCACTCTTAATGATTACCTCACCTGGCCGTTAAAACGCCGCCGCAAGTACCAATCCGACCTGATTTCAAAGATGTCGTGCATCCACGACTATCTCAGTGGAATGAATGGGTGATAAGATGGAAAGGATGGTGGAAAGTTGGATCCCTATCTACAAGAACCAATTTTCCAGTGTTGCATGCAAATTCTCTAACTATTCATAGTCGTTAAGTAGTGATGCTACCTGTTCGAAGCGAACCATCGTCTCTCAGTAGGGTAGAACAGTCTGTTGAGTATTGCAATAGTCTTACATTATTGCGAGACTTGGGATTTCTTTAGTTCTTGAAAAATTTTGACGGGCACGACAGAGAAGTGGCCTTATAGTTTTCCAGAAGTTTCAAAAACAACAGAGTAAAAATTGGGCCTCTAAAATTTGAAGTTACAGAAGAGTTTGTAGCAACATTGATAGGCTTGGAAAATATTGGTGACTAGTGGTTTAAAAATTAGAAACTAGAAAGGAAGTGATGGCATCCTTTCATCATCGACAAGAAGATGAAGGTAGATTGGAAGGAAGGAGTTCCGCGGAGTGCCCTGCTGGGATAGTGGCAGGACCTCCTTTTCATCCAAAAAAAATTCGTAACCTGTGAGGGAAGGTACTCCCGTACTTTTGTGTACCATTTTAGGATGTTGCAGCATTTTGAAGCCACCCGACACATCCACTGGAGCATGAATTTCCCCTATTTTTTGCTTAAGGGCTTGAAAAAATGGCCAAAGGTGTGCGAGATGGATGGGAAGACCAGGCCAACAAGAAATTATATCACCACGACCTGATAAATATTTTGGTCCAGAAACAATTAGAAGTTAAGGGCATGACCTGGGAGGCATTGTTAAAACATCTACATAAAAAGAAAACTGTTGGAAAGGAGACAGATGCTTCCACCAACACAAGTAAGTGTTCGAGTAAGAATGAAAAGGGGAGTCCTTCTTACACCCGTGCAAAATGGAAACGACCTAAAAAATCAAAAGAAGAAAGGACCCCATCTCCAAATAAGAAGACAAATAGTGCACCTGTTGAAGGGACTCCTTCTATGCCACTAGTACAAGCACAAATCCCTGAAGAAGACAACCTGTCAGTCCTTGTGGACATAATAAAATTTTTAGAGGTCGAAGATGAAACTTTGTTGGCAGATTTAATTAAAAAGAGCTAGAAAAAGAATAAAGAATCTGATGCAAGCAAAGAATCACAGTCCCCATAGGACATTGAATCCCCTCTTGCACTAGTACAAGAAGAAGAACGAGTGCAAGAAGCAGAAGAGGAAGAACCGCAAGAAGAAGAACCAGAAGAAGAGGATGCAGAAGAAGAAGAAGCAACATAAGAAGAAATAGAAGAAGAAGAACCAGAAGAAGAAGAAGAAGAATAAGAAGAAGAAGAAGAAGAAGAAGAAGAAGAATAAGAAGAAGAAGAAGAAGAAGAATGAGAAGAAGAAGAATTTCCTGATGTAACCATGAGGGATACTGAGGTCCCTGAGGAAGACACAACCCCTGTTGAGATAGAAAAAGAAAAAGATTTGGTAACTCCTACTGCTCAAGTAGTTGAACTAGAGCTTCAAGTGTAGAACTTAGAATAGCTCATAGCTAAAGTGCAGGAGGATAAAAAAAAGAGTAAAGAAGAATTAAGTACAGAGATCCAGAAAAATAAAAGAGAAGTTAAAGTTTGGGAGTACTGAGCTATGCAATGTTTCAAGCGACTTAAAAAGGTGACAAAGAAACTAAAGAACATCAGAAAGAAGAAGTCTGAAACATTGCAGGCTGATGTCAGTATGCCAGAGCAGGATTGAGCTGGAATGCTCAAAGTTTTGAAGGTTTTTTGCAAAGGTAAAGTGTTGTGTGAGGATGCACAACAGTTTAGGGATGGGAGGATGTTAGCCCTGTAATATGCTCTACTTTTGACATTTTCCCCTTCCTAAATCATTAACATTTACCACTATTTTACCTCTCTTATACACCCTCATCTTTCACCAGTACAAGCATGGTGACATATTTCATATAAACTTTATTTTTCATATTTGTAACTTATCTTAGCATTAATTAATCATCTATTACATGATTTCTTACTTTTAATCACTCTTGTAACTTATCGATATCTCCAATGTTTATTTGGTAGTTATAGTACTTATTGTGACCACTGATCCTGGTGCAGGATCGGATCTTACACCATTGCCAGCACAACAAATCCTTGCAGCAGATCTGAACCTCCTTGATCATCACCTCGTTTTGAGCAGCTTCAACCACATTAACAAAATTGATCCAAAGGCAACCAAGATCAAAACTGTGAAGAAGGAAAGCTAGAGATTGGCTACGGTCACTTTTGTTAACCATCTAAGTTTAAAGGCCGGGAAGCTAAATGCTATGGTTGTTTATGTAATTGGTTGAAAGATCTATTTTGGCCCTTCGCCAAAGATCTATATAATGTAGAATGTAAATAGGACTAGGGGAGTTTTTTTATAGAATAGAGACACAACCAGAGAGGCGGTAACAGGTTGTTGTATTTTGTTATCGCTCGAATGTGGGCTGGATGATGTATTAACACATGTACTTGCCTCAGTGAATTAATAAAAAGGGAGCTCCACCTCATGCTTTACAAATCACATTTCTATATTTGAACTGATGAATTGATTAAAGTACTGAGAAACACTTTTATTTAAAGGGGAAATGTGCTCATTGGCTAGGGCCCAGCTAACCCAACACGTTTAACACATTTCCTTTTTCTTGTAATTGTTGTTTATATTGTCAAGTGTGATTTAATTTTAAGAACATGCATTCCTGTCCAAGTGGAAGTGAATCCGTTATTTGAAGTAGATACATTTCCTTTCCAGCACTTGATTTTAGATTGGATTCCTCTGCCTGGTCCAAGAAGGAGAAATAAACCTGCACCAGTACATGTTGGTGTGATATTTCCCTTTTTCCAATTCTGTTTGGTTGGTTTTCCCCTGCTTGGTCCAAGCAGGAGGAATGAACCTACACCAGTGCATGTTGCTGTGATGCAACAAGCCTTCTTAGTCTACTTTGCGCAATCTTCTTTCTTTCATTAAATGCTTATGACAAGATAAATGTATATGGATTGTTTCTTTGTTCCTTCATTCTGTCAAGATCAGAAACATTCATTTTTATGTGCACAATTTGATAGCACTTGCAATAACTAAACATTCATTTTAAGAATTAAAATCTAAGTTTAAGAAGCTCTAATCTAGTGTAAGAACTAGTTTCTTGCCATGGGATTTGAGTGCTTTGATCTTGGAAAAGTTCAAGCCCTTGCAGGAAGTAGAAAGCCTTTAGTATAGACACCATTTATACCTTCTACATAAATATCTATTCCTGCACTAGTGCAAGCAGACTGCGACAGTACAGGACAAATTAGTTCAAGAAGGAAATCTATAAAAAGAGAAGGTTTAAGGGCCCATCTGATGAGACTGCTAAGTGTCTCTGCTAAAGAAAAACACATACTCAGTAGTTAAACAATAATTAGCTAGAGTGATGGCCCTTTATCTTTAATTCCATCTTGTAAATGCATTCTTTCTTGTTCAAGTCCTAGATTATTTTGATGGTTCAAGTTGACTTTTTCTCCTTTTAATTTGATTATGCAAACTTTCCTTTAAAGAAAGTAGGGATTTATATTAGAAATATTCATAATATCTTTGGCATTGCCTATGCTTCGTCTCTAAGTTTACAGATCACTCGAGTTGAAAAATTAAGGGTTGAGGAGTTTGCTTAAGTGTAATTCCTACACCCAACAATGTATTGCATTAATCAAAGAATATGGATGAATACATATGATTTCTCAAGCCTGAGCACATCCTATAAGTGTATAATGTATCCACATGCTTCACTAAATGATTCTTCCCAATACTTAGCCAATTTTGAAGCCCTCCAAGCTCACATTTCCTTGCGTTATTCCTTGAGGAATTAGGCCCCTATTAACTAGAAAATTTCCTCAATTTGGATTATGCAATTGCTTTAGGCTGATATTCAATTGCATGCACCATGTGTACACATTAGAATAGTCTATAATAGATAGTACACTACCTTGGAACCTCCACTTCAACTAGGTAACTCAAATTATCTATATGAAACAATTATTTTGGGTTGATTGATCCATTAACTGGTTGATCATTGGGTGTGACTAAAGTCACACTAACAACTCGATTTTCCATTAGTTCCTCTAATAGTTAGAACTAGTTTAATTGACAATAACTCAATTTATCTGAATTAGATTACTAGAAATTATCAATCACTCATGCTTAATTGAACTCAAGTCTTCCAACTCGAATTATCTAACCTAACTGGGTGAAACAAGCCATGTCACTGAAGTTAACTCATCCAAGTTGTCTGCTAAAATGGGAATTCAAATTTTCTTTAGTTTGCCCAAGGCAAATCATATAATGATTTTTCTCGCTGCATTTTGAACACACCCTCTCAGCAAGAAATGGATTATTAGATACCCTGATCGTGCCTCTATGGAACTCAAATTTTCCCTTTGATGAAGCCTTTGTCAGAATATATGCATCGTGTTCCTCTATTGGAATGTAATTAAGCAACATTATTGTTACGCATCATTTTGTCACCATGACACTTTATCGATACAAATTTTCTCTCCATCTGTGAACGTGTTTCATTGAAATCCCTTAGAGATCGAACAACCAAAATTACCTTGAAGAAGATGAGAACGCTGGGAAAAATAGTTTGTATACTTTGTTAAGTAGGTCCTGTGTGCTTTTCCCTAGAAATTTATGTGCATTCGATGTACTTATCCTTGAGAATAGCACAAAAGAATGCTTTGTCTACCACTCTAGACCACGTAGGTGAATCAAACAAGGTGAAAATAAAAAGTACATTCAAGAAACATAGTTGGTTGAATATATCCCAACTAAAAGCTTCCAGGTGATGCCTATTCAATCTATAAATCTCAGATGACAGATCTTAATCCATTTCTACAAGGAACCCTAATCCCTCAATTAGAGGATCTCAACCTCCTCTTTTGGATCTAAAACTTTTTCCTCTTGGCCTATAAAATGACTAGAGGGAAAAGGGATTGAATAGGTTAGAACTATGTGAAGATAAACTTATGCTTCTAGTTTGAGATTGGAAATATTATCATCTAAGGAGGATATTAGATGCATGTTATGTAACCAACTCACAAAATAGAAGAAAAGATAGATCAACGACTTCAAAATTAGCCTCTTCGAGGGGGCAACCTCCTTTACAATACAAAAATGAATAATTCTTGGATGATTCAAATGAAAAATCGTCCCTTCTATATATAGGAGTATAACGGGTCACATTATAATCAAATCCAACATAACAATAATAATATAAGGGAACAACAACAACAATAATAACAATATGGGGACAAAATGGGCACAACAATAATAATAAGGGGCTACAGTGACAATAATAATAAGGGAATACACTAGTATTATAGGGACCTAACATGCCCCTCTCATTCAAAAAAGTGTTTTCCTCAATGCTTGAGTATTTCTAGTTTTGGATGCTTCTATATAAAATTCTTATTCTCCCATGTGGAATCTTCAACGATAATTTCTTTCACTTGATGAGATATTTTGAAATTGATCGACTTCGTAGCTATCGATTTCTTGTTTCTGTGACCTCTTCAGGCGCTAATATGATTTTTCCTTCCTTGTCATGTTCTGACAATATTGTTTGAACTGGGAGCTTTTCACCTATAACCTTTTTGAAGCATGACATATAGAAAATTGGGTTCACTCGGCAAGATGCAAGAAGCTCCAATTTGTATGCCATAGTACCAATATTTTGCAATGGCTTGTATGTACCATAATACTTTGGTGATAATTTGTTATCCTTCTTAGCTTGCTTGAGGGACATTTTTTTGTATGGTTGTACTTGTAGAAATACCTAGTCACCTACATCAAAACTTCTTTCGCTATGATATTGATTTTCCCATTGTTTCATTTTATTATGTGCCAAAGGGATGTTATCCTTTAAGAGTTGGAGAAATTGTTGTTGATTTTCGATGTGATCTTCTATTGCTTGAAACTTAGAATTTTCTTTTAAATATGATGTGATGGATGGTGGATGATATCCATAAAGTGCCATAAATGGGGTCATTTTTGCTACAGTATGGAAGGAAGTGTTATACCAGCATTCAACTAGAGGCAACCACTTGACCCATTACATTTTCTTATCGGATACAAGGCAACAAAGATATCCTTCCAAATAATTGTTCACTATGTTAGTTTTCCCATCAGATTGGGGATAATAAGATGAGTTATGAACTAACTGGGTACCTAGTCAAGGAAATAATTATGTATAAAAATTTCCAATGAAAATGGGATCTTTGTCACTTACAATAATCTTTGGGTTTCCATGTAACTTTTGAATTATTTCCATAAATGTATTAGCAAGTATTCTGGCTTTAAATGTAGACATAATGAAAAAAAGTGCGCATACATGGTAAGTCTATCAACTACCACAATGATGACACTGTTTCCGTTGGACTTGGGTAAACCTATTATAAAATCCATTGGAACCTTGAGAATGGGAAAAATTAGTTTGTTGTAGTAAATCCCTCTTCAGAATATGTAAAAGTTATTAAGGATTCATGAGGTTAATTGCAAGTTTAAATATGAGTTTTTGAGTGTTTTTATGTAAATTTCATGTACAAATTAACATAAACAAATGACTGAACAACAACATATAATAGACATGAGCATCACCAAAAATAGTATCACAATAGAACATGATGAATGAGTTCACCCTGCCTTGGCTACATTTCCCTGGTCCAGCTTCCAATGGCTTGGCCCTCTCTATTATGCTCAAAAGTGTGAATACATCAATTTATAATGCTCAGATAGCTCTGAAACCTATTCCAATGGCTCGAGAATAACCAAAAATGCACGTCTAGCCTCTTTCTGCTCTTGATTTGGTCAAAACTTGAAGAAGTTGTGGTTTCCCCAAGTCTTTATGCTAATCGCACTGCAATTTCCCCAAAATTCGGAACCATCCTACAAATTCGCCCCAAATTGTGCTAATGGAGGGTTGATTTCGCCGATTTTTAGACGAAATTGTTGGATGCATTAAATTTCCTATAAGGCCTTAAATCTGAATATTTGGGCCACATGGGGGCCACATGCTTGGGGCTAAGGCCAACGGCCTACCACTGCCAGCTGGCCCCCTACTCTGCTCTGATGGTGGTCCCATGGGTGGTGCTTGCTTAAGGGCTGGCCCGTGTGATTAACTCTTTCCCTGGAATGATGCGAACATAAACATTAAATATATGCCAACACCATAATCTATTAATAACGATTGCATGTGGCGCATTGGTATAAGGCCTGGTAGATGCTTGCAGGTCACGAGTTCGACCCCCATTTTTGTTGGCCGAACCTTAAAAAAACTTTTGGTGGCCCTTGAGCTACCACATGGTGGCTTCTGGCTAGGCAACATGGCAGCTTGTGGTTGGCCACCACCCACCCAATAGAATTTCGCCAAATGCACCCAATAACATCGTGCCACTTGGCACTACATGATTTGCCAAAGGCCCATTGACTAGTCAAACCTATCACCTCAGCATAATCAATGAGTGCCACGTCAGCAACATGAACTGCTGACTGGGCTATCACTTTTTGCAAAAGTTTGCCTGTTTGAGAAAGTGAACAGAACATGATTCTGGGAATATATGATGTCTGTTTTGTGCGAAATGAGCTCCACCAGATTCAATATGATGACCACTACGTGGTCGTTCAAGTTCCATACCGATCAGACAACTTTGAATTTTGAGCTATTTTTTTTAGCTCTTGGTCATTCCTCCCCACTGGAAGCCTTTTGGACCTCAAAAGATCACTTTCAGTTATCTAAGAGGTGAGGGTATAGTTCCCTCATCTTTCCAATCTCGATCCATTTGGCCTTGGAGGGCTTTGTTCCTTTGAGCCCCACTCGAAGGTTGTCCACACTTCCTCTTTTTGAAGACCTTGTTCTTCTTTCGAGAATGGTTTCTTGTTGTAGTTCATCAAGGTATTCATGAGGAAAATCCTCAATGGAGGGAATCTAGACATTATCTCCTTGATCTTCAATCTAAGGAGGCTCATACAACCTTAAATTCACAATATTAACAACAACATAAATTTGCATTTATGAAGGAAAATCTAACCTGAAGGAATTGTCACCAATCCTTTCCAGAAAGCTAAATGGACCATATCTAATTGGTTTCGGCTTTTTACCTTCTCCTTGGAGCCTCTCTTTGCTAATGTGAAGGCAAACTTCATCACCGACTTGGAACTTGTGATATACATGATGCTTGTCATGCCTCTTTTCTTGGAACAAGTGATGAAGTTGAGTTACGTGGGAGATAAAGTGAAGTAAGAAGGTGTAAGGTAGGTTCTGTGTAGGTGCACTCCCCCTTGAGAAAAGGTGGTACTTGAGGTTGGTTTGACTCATAGAAAGGTCAGTCAATCTGTGTTTCATGTAATGACTGTGAAATATATGTTAGGTCTCTTCTCCCTTGTGATAATAGGTCATAAGTATGTTGCTATACCATGACTGATGATTTGGGAGCCAAATGTTGATAGTTTGGTATGATGGGCTAAAGTGTGAAAGGGACATGGTCTGGTAGTAAAATGGCACAAGTGAATTTTTTAGGTGTTGTTGTTTCTTTTCCTTAATAGTGTATAGTGAGTAATGGGTTTGAGTTGTGTGTGATTATCTTCTAAGAAAGAGTTTATGTACTGAGTATCTATGTACTGACTACAAAGAGAATTGCTATCCTTCTCTAGTTAAGGAAAGTATCTTTTCCCTGAATTCCTTGTCACAAGTTAAGGCAAGTATCTCCCTTGATTCCTTATTACAAGTTAAGGCAAGTCTGGAAGTTCCATAAATAACTTGTTTAGGACTAGGAGTTCCTCTAAGTGATGGGCGGAGAGACGAAGGATCAATGATGCTTTAAATTGGTTTCTATATCTAATTAAAGAGCTATAGTTCATCAATAATACTTTCATTATCAGCTATAGTTATGAAACAATATAAATATTCCTTAGCCACTCTTGATTTCCTCAACATACACATTAGCTCCTACACTCAAGCATATGCACTAGTTCGTACTCTTCGTAAAGATAGTCGAGAGTATTCTATTCCTCCTCCTTATTCTCAATCTATAAACACCATAAACTAAGCTACTAACTAGTTCCTATACTTACGACTAAAAAAGACATTCTAGTTCTTTCTGTTCATAATGCTATAATTTGTGTACTTAAGAAGTTATAGAGGCTACAAGTTATAAAGGATAAGGATTATACCTTTTAGATCCTATAGTTAGGGTAGGATCAAGATAGGTTGTTGCTGTAATACGAGTGATTCCTTGCCTTCTCTTTTTTCAAGCCCTATAAATATTTTTGTGCATCTATGAGTTCCTAGGCCAAGCATTGATGAAATATTCGTGATGGCTAATTGAATCTAGGTTTCGAGTCTGGTCCCTGGTTCGATCATGTATTTACTCTAACTTAACTAGAGAACTTATATTAAGGAGATAATTATATTTTCTAAGTATACTTCCTAGCTGCTACACTCTAAATAGACTGCCTAGTTATTAAAGAGTCTCTAAGATAAGGATAGTTCCTAGTCTTTCTCTCTCAAAAAGCTAGCTCCTAGTTGCTACTAATACTGATTGTAATTGATCTCTTTTTACAAGTGATTAAATTTCATAATGCTAGCAACCACATCATATACAAAGAAAGTTACTAGCCACACGAAGAATGAATGAAACCACTTGATCCAAACTTTTATCCACTCCTTTGATCCCATCCATAAAGAGAAGTATGGATGTCGGGGACATGTATAGGTGTCAGGGAGAGATAGGGGGAGTGATAGGGGATAGATTGAGATAAACTGAAGGACAATGGAGAGGAGGAATGAAGAGAAAGAGAGGGAGAGGTAGATAAGGGAAAGAGAGGGAGACAAAGACACAAAGATGGAGGTGCGAGAGAGAGAAGTAGAGAGAGAGGAAAATAGTGAGGGGATTGGATGGCAGAGAGAAAGAGATAGCGAGAGAGAGAGAGAGAGAGAGAGAGAGAGAGAGAGAGAGAGAGAGAGAGAGAGAGAGAGAAAAGGAAAGTAGGAGAGAAAGGGAGAGAGAGGATTGCAAGAGAGGAGAGAGGGAGGGAAGAAGGAAAACATAGAGAGTGAGAAGTTGGAGAAGAGCAGAGTGGTAAAGGGGGAGAGAGAGAGAGAGAGAGAGAGAGAGAGAGATAGGGTATGTTTAGGGGTGATATAAAGAGACAAAGGAGAGATAGAGAGAAGGGGGAGATAAGGAGAGATAAACAGAGGGAAGGAGAGAGGGAGGGATATAGTAACATAGTTGGGGAGAGAGAGAGGGAGAGTGAGATGGTGGAAGAGAGAAGATTGGGGGGAGAGAGAGAGAGAGGATTTGAGAGAAAAGAGAGAGAGATATAGAGTGATGGGGGAAGGGAGAGGGAGGTAGGAGAGAAAGGGAGAGAGATGAAGAATGAGAGACAAGACTTGAGAGAGAGAAGAAGAGTGATGGGGGAAGAGAGAGGATTGGAGGGGAAAGAGAGACAGAGAGTGATGGAGGAAGAGAGAGGGAGGTAGGAGAGAAAGGGAGAGAGAGGAAGTATGAGAGAGAACACTTAAGAGGGAGGAGGAGAGAGGGAGGGAGAGAGGGGCATGGAGAGTAAGTATGAGAGAGAGGAGAAGAGAGGGAGGGAGACAGGAGGAGAGAGGGAGGGAGAGAGGATAGAGAGTAAGTATGAGAGAGAGGAGAAGAGAGGGAGGGATTGAGAGATGGAGCTAGAGGGGGAGAGAGTGAGGGAAAAAAAATACATAGAGAGTGAGAAGTGGAGAGAAAGAGGGAGTGACAAGGGATAGATGGAGAGAGATTGTGTATGTTTGGGGGTGATATAAAGAGACAAAGAAGGAGAGATGGAGAGAGGAGAGAGGGAGGGAGATAGTAACAAAGTTGGAGAGAGAGAGAGAGGATGTGATAAAGTGGAGAGAGGGAGGGAAAAATATATGGAGTTGGAGGGGAGAGAGAAGGAGGTAAGAATAAAGAAATACAAAGAGAAAGGTGGAGAGAGAGAGTGAGTGATAAGGAAATTGGAGAGAGAGGGGGAGAGAACATTGGGAGGGAAGAGAGAGAGAGAGAGAGAGAGAGAGAGAGAGAGAGAGAGAGAGGAGGAGGAGGGTGGGATAAATAGATAGATTGGAGAAAGAGCATGGAAAATTTGAGGGGCTAATATTCGTAGGTGGGCTAATTTTCCATGATTTTTCTAAAAAACAATTCGTCAATTTCCATTTTTTATAAAAATGATTCGCCCAAATTTTAAAATATAAAATTATTTTACCTTAAAAATCATGAACATTATATAGAAAGTATATATAAAATCATTATAAAGTTGAATAATTTTACAGTTACACAAATAAACATTTTCTATTTACATATTAGGGACTAGTGAGATTCACCAATGTTTTTCAACTTCAAGATAATTTTCCATCCTTAATATTTTCCCTGAGAAAAAGTGTATGTTTTGGCAGTGATATAGATAGACAAAAGGGGGTAGAGATACATATGGAAAGTGCAGAGAGGGAAGAAGAGAGATGGAAAGAGGGAGGGAGGTGCAAAGAGATTGATAGATATGGAGTGAGAGAGTGTGTGATTGAGGGTTGAGATAGAGAGACAAAGAAGGATATATCGAGGGAGATATAGAGATAGATGGAGGGGCGAAAGGGAAGAATATTTCCTCCACTAGATGCATTGATTTCAATGTAGATGGTGATTTCTAACCCTATTTGATTGCTTGCACTAGATGCATTGATTGTAGTGTAGATGTTGATTTCTAATGATATTTTATTGCTTTCACTAGATGCATTGGTTTCAATGTAGATGATTTATAATCCTATTTGATTGTTTGCACTAAATGCATTTATTTCAATGTAGATGGTGATCTCTAATCCTATTTCATTGCTTGCACTAAAGGCATTGATTTCATTGTAGATGGTGATTTCTAATCCTATTTGATTGCTTGGAATAGATGCATTGATTTTAGTATAAATGTTGGCTTTTAATCCTATTTTCTTAATTGCACTAGATGCATTGATTTCAGTGTAGATGTTGGTTTATAATCCTATTTTCTTACTTTCACTAGATGCATTGATTTGAGTGTAGATGTTGGTTTATAATCCTATTTTCTTACTTGCACTAGATGCATTGATTTGAGTGTAGATGTTGGTTTATAATCCTATTTTCTTACTTGCACTAGATGCATTGATTTGAGTGTAAATGTTGATTTCTAATCCTATTTGATTGCTTGCATTAGATGCATTGATTTCGGTGTAAATGTTATTTTCTAATCTTATTTGGTTTCTTGCAATAGATGAATTTATTTTAGTGTTTACGTTGATTTCTGATTTGATGTAATCGGATGTATGATGGTACATTAATTTTAAAGTGATTGGATTAACATTGCACATTGATTTCAGTGTAAGCACAAAAAATTATGGCCAATGTACATTGATTTTTGTGTTATAGTAATTCAGCCTATTAATATTGGAGGGAAAGAGAGATAAAGTATGATGTTTACTACAATAGCTCAAGCTAAAGATTTAAATGTTTTATGATTTAACCTCTCCCTTTCACTAGATGCATTGATTTCAATGTAGATTATTTATAACCCTATTTGATTTCCTGCACTAAATGCATTGACTTCAGTGTAGATGGTGATTTCTAATCCTATTTGATTGCTTGCACTAAATGCATTGATTTCAGTGTAGATGGAGATTTCTAATCCTATTAGATTTCTTGCAATAGATGCATTGGTTTTAGTATAGATGTTGGCTTCTAATCCTATTTGCTTACTTTCACTAGAAGCATCGATTTCAGTGTAGAGATTGGTTTCTAATCCTATTTTATTACATGCACTAGATGCATTGATTTGAGTGTAAACATTGATTTTATAATTCTATTTGATTGCTTGCATTAGATGCATCGATTTCAGTGTAAAAGTTGTTTTCTAATGTTCTTTGATTTCTTTCATCAGATGCATTTATTTCACTGTCAATATTGATTTCTAATTTGATGTCATTGGATGTATGATGGTACATTAATTTTAAAGTGATTGGATTAACATTGTGCATTGATTTCAGTGTAAGCACAAAACATTATTGACAATGTACATTGATTTTTGTGTTATAGTAATTCAACCTATTGATATTGGAGAGAAAGAGAGACAAGGTCTGATGTTTACTCCAATAGCTCGAACTAAATATTTAAATGTTTTATGATTTAACCTGTCCCTTTGACTAGCTGCATTGATTTCAATTTAGGTGATTTATAATCCTATTTATTTCTTTCACTAAATGCATTGATTTCAGCGTAGATGGTGATTTTTAATCCTATTTGATTGCTTGCACTAACTGCATTGATTTTAGTGTAGATGGTGATTTTTAATCCTATTTGATTTCTTGCAATAGATGCATTGATTTTAATATATATGTTGGTTTCTAATCTTATTTTTTTACTTTCACTAGATGCATTGATTTTAGTGTAGATGTTGATGTATAATCCTATTTTCTTACTTGCTTTAGATGCATTGATTTGAGTGTAAATGTTGATTTCAAATCCTATTTGATTGCTTGCATTAGATGCATTGATTTCAGTGTAAATTTTAATTTTCTAATCTTATTTGGTTTCTTGCATTATATGAATTTATTTGAGTGTTTACGTTGATTTTTGATTTGATGTAATTGGATGTATGATGGTACCTTAATTTTAAAGTGATTATATTAACTATGTGCATTGATTTCAGTGTAAGCATAAAAAATTATTGACAATGTACATTGATTTTTTGTGTTATAGTAATTCAAACTATTAATATTGGAGAGAAAGAGAGACAACGTATGATGTTTACTACAATAGCTTGAGCTAAAGATTTAAATGTTTGCGATTTAACCTGTCCTTTTCATGTAATCGAAATGAAAAGATGACAAAAGTAACAAGGGTGACAATAAGAATAGTAGAAGAAAATAGTTTGAGATTAATAACAATGAAGACTATTTGTAATTGACTATATTCGTATTATTCACATTTCATTACTATTACATTCTCACTTTACATTCAGAATTTGTATTTCATCATTTTTCACAATTAAAGTTATTAACAATATTTATCATTTCAACAAAGTGAGGTAACTAAGCAAATTTAAAGTTAAAATGACTACATTAATTTGAGACATATTTAGCATTTTAAAAGGATATTATTAATGTTAGATGTATT
This sequence comes from Pinus taeda, assembly GCA_000404065.3. Classification (NCBI taxonomy): domain Eukaryota; kingdom Viridiplantae; phylum Streptophyta; class Pinopsida; order Pinales; family Pinaceae; genus Pinus; species Pinus taeda. The sequence goes on along the minus strand of APFE030145349.1, from coordinate 31,371 downwards.
TACATATTATTGATAAAATTAATCATATGTTCATTTTGACTGCACATGACTGAAACTAACCTAGATCCATCTTAACTCTGGATCTATCAAGCATTGAAAGGGATCAAATCTCTCAAAGTACACACCTTTCCTCAAGTTTTACACTTAGAAAAGAAATTTGCACCTTACTCCAAAGTTAAAAAAAATCTAAAATCGTTTATTAAAAATCTTGTAAACACTTAATCTAAGATAATAAAAAAAATTATTGAATAAATAAATAAGATGAAAAATATTAAATTAAAAAATCGTTACTTTCTTCTTTCATTAAACTTTTGTTTTTTTGTACGAGTCAATGTTTTTTTTTTCCTTAACTAAACAAATAATCTCAGATATTATTTGTAATTTTGTTTATCAACCCATGATACAAAGTTGAACTCCGAGATGGGCTGTGATTGACTAATCCTAGAAATGTCATTAACTAGTCCATTGGAACACAAGATGAAGTTGGAAATCTATCGATGGAAGCATATGGAATCACACTGTAGTTGAGGTCAGACCCGGGTTTTACGGCTCTACACCTGACGTACCGTCATGTTAAATTCATAAGTATGGGGTGGCCACATGTGGGTTATAGTGAAGGTGAGGATGCCACTCACCCTCACACTTATTGTTTTAGGAAGGTTTGTTGTGAGGTTTTAATGAAATAGATTTGTAGGTACGTTATCCTGCCCTCGAGGGGTTGGTTCTAGGCATAATTCTAGGAGGTTTGCTATCTTTTATGATGCTGGTTCAATCATGGTTGTTCGTGCAACAAGGTTATGTATTTTGTTTTTTTTTCTTGCACTCCAGAATGCAAAGGTAGATTTAGGAATTGGTGACAATTTTGTCAAATTCACATTTTTGAAAGTCAGAATTCTATGGTATCTAGTACCTTTGTCCGGTGTAGGTTTAAAGCTACTAGTATTATGATAACTTTTTAATCTGGTTATAAGTTTTAGTTTCTATTGTTTCAATGGGTGCAAGTTAGTTTCAGCTCCTAGTATTTATTCTAGGTTTTATGGTGCAATTGTTGGTGGCTAGGGGTTTCATTTGGCCATCTTTGTTTTTCACTCTTATGTGTCATGGGCTTAGGCCTATGCTCTTAGAGTCTTGGGGTTGATTAGGGGGAAATTGGTTTCTATTGTGATTATTGTTTTTGCAATCAATTTCTTAGGGTTGGTCTTTTAGTCCCGAGTATATTAGTAAGTGTCTTTGAACTGGGCCTGTATTCCATTTTTTTTGGGATGATATTATGGTTTTTTTATAAAGTCTTAAAAGGGTCACTGGTTCTAGCTTTAGCTTGCTTTGTTAGTGGTGACCCTTTAATTGATTGTTGGATTTTTTTCTCCTTGTACACAATAATATTATCAATCACAAAGGAAATAAAGCATGGAAAAAAATTAAGAAAACAAAAAGAATATAAAATTTGTTTAGCTAAAGAGAATTGGTGCCAAAATATTAAATTAAATTAAGGTATGTTATTAATTTTTTTTAAACTATATAGCATGAAACTTGTATTAATGAAATAAAATTATTCATTTGTAAATTCTTTCTAGCTTCACATTGAGATAACAAAATTACCCTACCAACATGACATTCCTCATTCCATTTAGCTTTGAAAGTATTGCAGAAAAAATATTACATTTGTATTTTAATGTAAAATATCAAATACGATTATTTGTTAAAATGTGAAAGAATAAATGTTGCATGAAATTGGAATACTTACAAAACTAAAATGTTGCCTGCAAAAATTAATTAAATTGACATCATAGCTGAAACTTGTTTGTGTGAGGTAAAGTAAAAAAATAATTAGTATATGATAGTTAAAAATATGTTTGTGTAAGCTAAATTTTCTTAAAATTAAGAAACAATAAGTTCTGGAGATATATAAATTATGTAAATTGACATTATAGTTAAAATGTTTTTGTGAGGTAAAGTTTATCCAATTAAAAATTAGTAAGTGTTTTATTCAAATAAAGAAATAGTAAATATTTCTCATATACAAATTAAGTTGAGATCATAGTTGAAATGTTTTTATACCAATTTAGATCCATCTTATCCATCAAGATCTGCTAAGCTCAAATAGAAATCAATTCTATTTTTCACTCTAAAAAAATTTATACCTCCAAAAATTTAATATCTCTACTTAATAAATCCTAAAACAAAACACATAAAAATAACTCCCAATTCTAAAAAAAATGATATCTCATATAATATGAACCATATAATGTTACCTGATGTAAAACAAACGGAAATAATATTAAATTAAAATCTTATACTCCATAACAAAAACCAATGGAACCGATATCTCATAAGAATACCCTGCTTGACCTAAGCTATGAATCTGGATACCATATTTGGAGCTACGAAGATCAAATGCCTGACCTAATCTATGCATCTGAACACCATAATTGGAGCTTTAAAGATTAAACGCGGAACTGTTTGAAACACAGTATGACTATTGATGGGAAGACTGCCTGAAGGTAGCAGACGGACATTATATTTAAAAAGATAAAATGAGAAACTGTTGGAAACAGAGCGGACCAGATACCTATTTTCTTGAACATCAGTTGCCACGAGGGGAGGATTCATGCATCCTTTGGAGGATTCCTCAATCTTTCTGAAGGCTCCGATCTGAGGTTATCTCTATATATATTCCAGCCGTTCCATGTGGCATCCACTACCACTTTCTCGAACTTCTTCATCTCCATCTCAGAAGCTTTGTCCAAGTCGATGAAGATGTAATGAACTACGCAGGGAATGTTTCTTTCATTGGGCAGACAATACCTTGGCTGACCTTCAGGGAATTCCGTGAATGGCAGCATTGCGAACATTTTCGGAAATTTAGATTGGGGATCAGCCTCATTCTTCAGAATACAAAGCATCTTCTGCAAATCAGGCTCTTTGTAGATCTCTTCACTATCTTTCTCCGCAACTGGTAGTGGCGTCCATCCTTGCTTGGCCAGTGTCTGTAACATCCAAGATTTCTTCTCTGATTCGTTCCTCTCTGGCTTGAATTCAGTAAATGCAACTTTAGGGAAAAACTGAAAGTACGAATAGCGGATGATGGACCACAGATAGCTGAGGTCACCAAAGCATGTCTCTCGTAGATTACAGCACGTTCCCACCTCCATGTCGATAGATCAACGTCGAATAACGGGCTTGTTCTTGAACAGTTGATCAAACCCTAACCTCTTGCCTTTTACCTCTGCATCAATATGAATCTGCCTTTTAGACATCGCTCAAGTTGTAATTAATACTCTATTGTAGGCCGATCATCTTAACGGCTCTCTGAAGTTCTTAACGGCTATTTGATGTTTCAGTTATCTAAATAAATTAGATTAGATATTTGAAATTTTATGTGCTATTATGGGTAATTTAGATGTGCGTAAAATTTGATTATATATGTTCTTTCTCTTTGGTTAATCGTTTTTTTCCATTAAAATATATATTAATAATTTAGTTTTAAAGCCGGTTAAGTGAAATATGAAAATTTGGTGGTATAAGACACTTTGTTAAGAAATATATTGATTTTTTCTTGGAATGTTTATGTTTTTCAAGTTAATTTTATTATTTTAATTGAATAATATTAACTATTTTGTAAAATAAAATTATATACTATATATATGAATTAAATTATTATTAAAAAACAATTCATTTAATTAAAAATTTATAATTTATGGCCGTTTAATTAACTATAATGTGTTATAATATTTTATAACACTATGAAATTCAAATTCCCAATCAAGATATAATATAAAGCAAATATCATTGTGATTTTAAATAATTTAATTATAATTTTCTAAACATCGAATTCTTTGTTAGTCAAACTCCTCCATTCCTAGATAATGAAGATATACTTTAGATATTGAAAAATTATATATATATTATATTATAATTTCCAATCTCCATTTCTAAGGTTATGAAATAGGTTAGAAAGTCATCATAGGAAACAAATTTGAAGATAAAATAAAAAAGAGGTTGATCCCATCCTCTGAGGTTATAACTCGAATTTATCGATTACCAAAAATTCATAAGGAGGAGTTTTCTCTTAGACCAATAGTTAACACCATTGGTTCCCCTACTTATGAATTAGTTAAGTATGTGGCTAAGATCCTGAAACCTCTAGTTGGCAACACTGACTCTGTTATAAAAGACTCAAATGATTTTGTAAAACTTATTAAGAATGAAAGGGTGGATAAGGATGATATTCTAGTAAGTTTTGACATGGTTTCTTTGTTTACAAAGATTCCTCTAGATGCAGCTGTTCATGTTATAAAGATAGTCACTGATCTTGAAACAACAAAACTTGCAGAAATTTGTTTACGGTCCACCTTTTTCAACTTTGACCATTATTATGAACAAATATCAGGATTTTCCATGGGTTCCTGCTATCACCTATTGTCGCCAACTCATAGATGGAGTACTTTAAAAGAAAAGCCCTTGACTCATACCCTCAGAAACCAACTTGGTGAAAAAGATTTGTTGATGACACTAACTTAAAATTGACTCATTGCAAGGTTGAATTGGAGAAGTTTTTCAATCATCTTAACTCTATAGAAAGAAAATTGTGGAAAAGTATACCTCCCATTCATCCAGGGGATTATAGATAAGATTGCAAAAGTTTTAAGAAAGAAGAACATAAACACTCAGTTTACAACATGTGGAACAATCAGGCAAATGATGAGGTCAATCATGGATAACATAGATCATCAACAACTCAAGGGTGAGTACAAGATTGATCACTCGTGTGGCAAGAGTTATATTGGGAAAACATGACGATCTTTGAAAATAAGACTTAAAGAGCATGGAGGTGATATTAAGAATGGTAGATCTCGTACATTAGCCCTTGCCGAACATTCATCCAAAACCAAAGATCATGTGTGTTTAGAAAACGCCAAAATCATTGCAAGAGAGATCATTATCAAAAGAGAAAAATCAGAAAGGCTATTGAAATTATGAAATTTCCTTATAATCTCAATAGGGACAATGGGAATGAGATTAGTGGAAATTGGCTCCCCCTGATTAGATAGATAAATCCCTCCAAATCTTTAGAAGAATAGTTTCACTCGTTCCCCAAAATTAATTAAATAAAGAATCAATCAATCAATTATTAAAATTAAAATAAATTATTAATAATAACTAAAATAACAAAATTAAAAATTATTGGAAACAGTAACAATGGTTTAAAATTAACATTTTGAAAAGAATTAATAAAATTAAATAAAATTATTTAATTAATTAATTAAGGATTAATTAATTAAATTAAATTGATAATTTACTTATTTATCAATTAGATACTTAGGTAAATAATTAACAAATAAAATATAAAATAAAACAAAACTATAAACTATTATAAATTATAAATTAATAAACTAATTAAAAACTTATTATAGATTAATATTAATAATAATTAAAAACTGTTATAAAGATAAAAACTAGAAACTAATCAGGATTACATCATATAAATAAACTTATTAAAAATAATATTCTCATTGTTTAATTAGTTTTTGATTAAATAATTAATTATTTAACATAATAATTAAAATTAAATAATTTAAAAATTAATATAAATTAAGTAACCTTAAATAAAATAACTAAAATTAAAATTAAAAAATTCATATAGGGTCGGCTTCTATATAAAAATTTATCATTTTTTAGGTTTATATATACTCTCTTCGGAAGGTTCTTCTCTCAAAAGCTATAATTCATATTCTATCAATTTCGGTCCTGATGATGGACCCCATTTAGTGTTCCAAACATCGACATAACGAACATAATACTGTAGATAATCCGGATCATGCTACTCCAAAAAACTACCACAAATGCTTAAAGTCTAATATATACTTAAATTAAGATAGATTTATGTTATTTTATTAAAGTTCATTTTTTGTTTTTGTTTTTGTTTTTTTTTTTTAATTCAAAATGGATTTTCACTTCAAGGGATTTGATTTATCTTAGCATTCTGTGTATATGGGGTGAACATGGATCTATGCTGATTATAGAAGATATTTCTATGTTCCCTCTTTTATATAAACTCTACACAATTGAGATTGAAATGTTTTATATATGATCTACATTATCCATGTTAAAAATAGGTTTTTGTTACTATTATATTTTTAAATACATTTCCTGCTCATATTGGAAAATAAAAAGCATATATCAATGGGATTGAATCTCTATCCTTCTCTCTATATATACACACATTTTGAATTATTTTTGCTATTAGTATTTTTTTGAATGTTATATTCTAACTCTATATTAGGCATTGAATTTATTACAATCTCCCTTATACCTTAAATATTTCTATCTTGGTGTGGCTGTTGTTGGCTCTAGAAAGCCTTTCCAAAAAGGTTATTGCTTGATCGATTATTTTGTGCGTATAATCTCCTTGTTGCTTCATAATTGAAACATCATTTTTCTTAGAAAACGATTTTCTTTCGAAATATTTCCCATAAACTACCATATGACATGATTACTACCAATACATATGGGCTAAGGGATGGCTCGATGAAAATCATTTAAATTTTCCAATTGTCTAGTTAGGTTCATGGAAAAATGATACTATCTCGCTCAACATTTCACATATCATGCTGAGGGACAGAGAAAACATGTTGTGATGGGTTCACTCTCCTAAGATAGAATATTTATTCAACATGGCAAACAAAGAGCTAAAAGTATCAGTTTGGTGGCGGGATAAGCTATGGAGGCTAAAGAAATCCAAACTCTTTCAATGGTGTATCCTTAAAAATAAGCTTCACAGATTTGAAAATTTAAAAAAGAGAAGTTTCTTAGGGCCGAGATGGTGCCCACTCTACAAAGTCGTCAAGGAAATAATATAACAACTATTTCTGGTATTCCCTTTTTCCAGTGTTGTTTGGAATAATGTCATCATTTCTTCATGAGTTGATTTGTTATGACAAGGTTTATCTTACATTGAAGCCTAACATTCTTGGTGGGAATTTTCATATCCAAATAAGCTCAGAAATATCTCACCCATTATTAGTTGGGGGATATGGATAGCTCAAACTGATGTTATTATCCAGGAGAAAGTTATAACTCCTGAAATATTGGAAGCCCATTCTATGTGCATACATGATTTGATCCTGAATGAGAACACTAGATAGAGGCCTTGGAACATCTAATCTGAAGAAGTGGATGGATGCCATTTGTGGGCTTGTTTTGATGGTACTTAAGATAGGGTGAGTGTTGGGGAGGAGAAATTACTTAAATGAAAATGAAATTTTCAAGCTTCAAAGTGGTTTGGGACATGACGCAAATAATTATGCCAAACTACTCAACTAAAGCTCCTGTTACTATTTGTTATTGAAAAAGGATGCGTGAAGCTCCATACATTAAGTATTATTTACTAATTATTAACCAGTGTAATGAAGCTTTGAGCTGTCACATGCACACACTCATTCCCATCATAGAGGAAGTCATCCAATTGAAAATAAAGTTTTTCTCAAATTTCTTGTTGTCATATTTACGGGGAGAGGAATTCCATTGCTAACAACCTTTCCAAAGCAAGGGAAAAACAAGCACTAGGCATATGGAAGATCTTAGAATAGGCGAACGATACATTTTAAGGTTTCTACCATAGGCATTTTATAGTAGGCCCATAGGTGGAAGATGCACAGGATTGAGGACCACATCTCTCTTGTCACAACTCTTTATCACACTTCATGTTATTTATGAGATCTTCTCTCCAAGATGATAAGAGGCTAGCTCTGTTATGGTCATGTTTATATGTTTCTTTTTTAGAAACCACTATATATATATATATATAATATATATATATATATATATATATATATATATATATATATTATATATATATATATATATATATATATATATATATATATATAGATATAATATATATATATATATATGCAAACACATTTGAGCCTATTTTTTGTATTTATGTTAGATGGATGGTTGTAGTCTTAAAAACAACTCTTTTTTTAATGCACTCTCGTTTATTTGCAAAATGTAATTTTCAAACTTTCCAATGAAAATTGTGATTTTTCCTTGGAAAAAATAATAACACATATACAACATTTTCTAAAACCCATAATGACCCCTTTCAAGAAATAGTGTCATTTAGCAACGAAAAGTTATTTTTCACCCCCTTCACCATAAAATAATAAAAGAATGGAAGAAGGCCCTATGTGGAACTTTAGGGCATATTTTGATAAAGCATTGGATTCAAAATTTAACTCTCTAAGCACATGGCTAAAGGAGAGCCATTCAAATGAAGTTGAAGGTTCTTGAATATACTCAAGAATTAGCTACAAAAAAATAACGTCAATTAAAACATTGATGTAGCCAATCCATTACAGCTGTTGAGCCCCCATCACCTACAATTTCTCAATATTTTTCAGAGAAGCGATATATGGAAATGTTCACATAACTACAAGTTTATCTTTTTTCTTTGACCTGCACATAAGGGCATATTTAAATTTCATGTAAAATGACAGATTAAGAAACATAACCACTCAAACACCATATCTTGGAGGATGTTCCTATAAAGTACCATATATGATACCCCAAGTTATGTTTTGTTTAAGTGGTAACATTATCGAAATTTGTATTTTCTTTGGCTTTAGATCAACCTTGAATTCATTGCATAATTCTAGTATGACATTAAATATGATATCCACCAAGATATTGTGATAGAAAAATATGTTGGAATTTATGGCCAACCAAGTACTATAAATTAAGAGACATGAAAATGATTCAAAAGGTACAATGGATTGATATCCTTTCTAAGCTTTCAAACATTTAATCAACTTGAGTTTCATCAAGGAATAATTTGTGCCTAGTTTCATAAACACCTTATTGCAAACCTACACTATGTATTGACAAAAAATAAAATTTTATGAGATGTGTCCTTCAAAATATTGGCATCGAGGGCATCTACGTAGGAAAACATAGCCCCTCTTCAACCCATTTTTCCAAAGTTATAATTTTATATTTTAAATCCAAAAAAAAAGTTTACTTCTTTGGGCAGTATGGAGTTTCCATTCTGAACTCTACAACCATTTTTGACACCTATGAATAGGGATTCAATGATGTATGTTAGGATATTCCGACACATAGGAATAGTTAAGTATAACTTGGTCTAGTATAGAGTTAGGTAAAGAGTGTTTCTTTACTATGTACATTTGTAACTTACAATCTGACAGTCACGATATGTAGTGATCCAACGGTTCATTCTCTCCTTAGTATTACCGACACTTGATCGGTGGCTTGACACCTGATTGGTCCATGAATTCTATTTAAAGCGCATGGAGGGTCATTTGTAGGTTCACTGTGCATGAGAGAAGCTTATGTAAATTTTCCATTCTTTTATTAATAAATTTCCTGTAGGTAGCCACGTTGGCACAGGGCGTGGACTGTTTCCCTCTCTGAGGGTTTTAACCACGTCAAAATACTGGTGTATTGATTTATGATATGTTTGTGAGCGGTGTCCTTTTGGTGTTCTGTCTGAGGAAATTACCCTTTAAATTCCCACATGGTATCAGAGCTATTTGAGGGCCACGTCCGTTGTTGATCCAAATCTGAAGCCGGTAGAACTACATGCGACTGCCATCTCCTAGATCTATTGTTTCTAACTGCTTTCAGGCGGAGAGGATTACTCTATTGTGTTGGGAGCATCTGTTCCAGTGAGGAACCCCTTTCGTTTCACGCAAAAAGGTTTTCGGTAGCCCTAGCTGTGTCATTTTTTAGATCTGGAGGTATACAATGTTTATTTGCAGTTTACTGTTATTTTCTCTCTGTTTATTTCGGTTTCGGTTTATTTAGCTATTTTTTTTCCGGATCTATACCTTTCATTTCCGCGTATGCTCTTTGCCCTGCGACTCTGTACGATCTGGGCAAATCAGAAACAGAAAGGAAGAATTTTTCTCATGCGTATGCTCTTTTCCCTGCACCTTAGTGTGATCTCGGAAAATCAGAAACATTGAGGAAAATATTTAGTTTCCGGGTAAAGCTAACTTTAAGCCGTAAGGCTTGTTTTTTGCTTGTCTGTGTTGGGTTTTGTGTTTTTGTTTTGTAGGGAGAAAAAGAGATTTCTCAAGCAAGCACACAATCCAAAGCATCCGTGACTAAAAGAAAACAAAGCCCCCCCCCTCTCTCTCTCTCTCTGTCTCTCTCTCTCTCTCTCTTTTTGTATAGCTCACTTGGTTCAAAGCTAATTTAAGAGAGTAGAGGTCTTGGGTTCAAATCTCCTTTTTGTTGAAAAAGGAGCATTTTTTTTCATTTCCGCACATTCCCGCACTTTGACGGCGCCTTCATCAACTTTTTTTAAAAAGGTCATAACTTCTTCATCCGGAAGCTGTTTTCAGAACCGTTTTTTTTGAACCAGCCTAATTTTTCGAGTTCTTTCCATTGGCACACTTAGTTTCAGCATATCTAGCTTCAGTTTCTGTAAAAAAAAAATGGAAAGTTCATGCCAAGTTATCCTTGACAGCACCAACTACTTCCAATGGTGGTCCTACATTGTGGATTTACTTAGAAGTAAAGGTCTTTACCGAATCGCCACAGGCAAGAAACCAAGCCAAAAGATGAAGAGAATGTAGCCAAATGGGAAAATAGGCAAGATCAAGCACGTGGGTTGATAGGGATGTCTATCTCTCCCGATCTTAGATTCCATATTGCTGAACTTGATACTCCCGATAAAGCAATGGAGCAGCTTACTAAAGTTTTTGGAATAAAAAATGAACTTAGAGCCCATCAACTTGAAAATGAGTTGCTTACATTAAACCCCAATGGTTTTTCTTGCATTAAAGATTTCTTGTCCAAGTTCAAGACCATTAGTCTTCTTTTGGAAGGTGTCAAAGTTAAGAAACAAGACAGTGCCCTTATCTATTTCATTCTTTCTAAGTTGGGACTAGCCTACTCTGTGTTTGTTTCCACCTTCCATTCTACAGGAGAAGCCTTCATTTCTCAAGGACATGACTACAAGCCCCCTTCCTTTGATGCTTTTTGTGATTCTTTAATAAGAGAACAAGAAAAACTCTTACACCTTGGTCTTCTTACTCTTGGAAACTCTTCCATGAAAGCGTTAATTGCCCAGCAGCAACCAAACTCAAAGAATCCTAAGAAGTCATATCCTAAAAAGAATGGTCCTAAACCACCAAACAAGGGTCCTAAGCAATTTCAACCTCAAAATGAAAATCATTTCAGCAGAATTATAAGGCCACTAAAAACAAATGGAAGAAGACTGATAGACATTGTAATTTTTGTAATCGAGATGGCCACTTAGAATCTAAATGCTTTAAGAAGATGGAAGCCTTGGAAGCCGCAATGAAGAAGCATAACATCCATTTGGAGCACTCTTCAACTTCATCTTCAGGATGGCACTTTCTGCATGTGGTTGTCAATCATCTCGGTCTGGTTATGCATTAAATTTATCTTCTTCTTCTCATTCTCATGAGTGGCTCATTGATTCTGGAGCTTCTTATCACATGGCCAAAAATAAAGCCATGTTTTCTTCTTTACATGATTGTAACACCAAAAATATATATGTTGGTGATGATAGATCTCTTAGTGTTGTAGGGACTGGAACTGTTCATATAGACAATGGTCAATTTAATGATGTATTATGTGTTCCAACCTTATCCTGCAACCTTCTATCTGTATATCAGATAACTCATTCAGGTGAAGGTAAAATTGTTGAATTTTCACCTCATGATGTTGTAATCAAGGATCTAAGAGATCCTAAACAGATTCTAGCTACTGGTATTGCTGATGATTCCACAAGGTTGTATAAGTTTCACAACTTTGGGTCATCAAGTCTTCCCTCAGTATTTGTTGCTCATAATGATGAAGTGAGCAAACTTTGGCATGAGCGATTTGGTCACTTAAACTATCGCTCCCTTCAGCATCTATGTAAAGAAAATATGGTGACAGGTCTTCCTATGGTTTCTTGCAGAGATGGTGTTGTTCCGGATGTGTACTTGGAAAACATCATCGGGACAGTTTTGAAAAACGTGCCTCTTGGCACGCCTCGCCCCTCTACAGCTTGTGCATAGTGATTTATGTGGTCCACTTCCAATTGTTTCTTTCTCTCGCTACAAGTATTTCTTAACTTTCATTTATGATTTCTCCAGACGCACTTGGGTATATTTCTTAAAACTCAAGAGTGAAGTATTTAACAAATTCTTGGCCTTTAAGGCCTTTGTTGAAAAACAATCTGGACATCAAATTCTTAAGCTAAGATCAGATAATGGCGGAGAATATGTTAAAAACGACTTCATCAACTTTTGCACTGAGCATGGAATCTAAATGCAACATACTATTCCATATACTCCACAACAAAATGGTGTAGCTGAAAGGAAGAATCGCACCTTAAAGGAAATGGCTAATTGTATGCTTCAATCTAAAGAACTTAGTCTTAACTATTGGGCAGAAGCAATTAACTGTGCAAATTACATACTAAATCGCACTCCTACTAAGGCTTTAAAGAACATCACTCCAGAAGAAGCATGGAGCTCTATTAAACTAGATGTGAGTCACTTTTGTGTTTTTGGAAGTGAAGCATGGGCCCATATTCCAGATGAAAAACGTAAA